>VWZG01002444.1:738345-751302 GCA_013396735.1 Grallaria varia | reverse complement strand
CCTCCATGGGAAGTTCGCACCTCCTGAACAAGGGCTTGCCTCTAGGTAACCATCCGGCCTGGTCGCGGCAGGGCGGGGGACACGCACACACATATACACACGCACACACCGACACACACGCACACACATCCACACACACACACACACACACACACACACACACGGGCGGGCGCCGCGCTTTNCGCCGCGCTTTGTGTCCCCGTCACCGCCGCCCCGGGGCTGCCCTGGCGGCCGCAGCGCCGGCGCAACTTTGCCGGGCGGCTCCTGGTGCTGCCGCTGCTGCTGCTGCTGCTTTATGCTCGATGGAAACATAAAGAGGAATGATTAAAAAAGAAATAATGAGGGAGTGGGGGGGGAGGAGAGGGTGCGAGCCGTCCTGAAGTGATGAAGTCGAACGGCGCTGAAGCTGCGCCCAGGAGAGGGATTGGGGTCCTTTCCAGAAGGGTTTCGGGGTGCTCTGTCCCTTCCAGGAGGGATTTGGGGTGTTCTGTCTTTTCCAGAAGGGTTTCGGGGTGCTCTGTCCCTTCCAGGAGGGATTTGGGGTGTTCTGTCTTTTCCAGAAGGGTTTCGGGGTGCTCTGTCCCTTCCAGGAGGGATTTGGGGTCTTGCGCCCTTCCCTGAGGAGATTTAGGGTGTTCCCACCCCCGGGAGGAGATTTGGGATGTTCTGTCCTTTCCAGGAGGGATTTGGGGTGTTCTGTCCTTCCAGAAGAGGGTTAAGGTTGTTCTGTCCCTTCCAGGATGGATTTGGGTTATTCTCTCCCCCAGGAGGAGATTTAGATTGTTGCATCCCCTGGGAGAGAATATGGGGTCTTTGGGGTGTTCAGTCCTCCAGGAGAGGATTTGGGGTGTTTAGTCCCCAGGGTGGATTTGGGGTGTTCTGTCCCCCAGGGTGGATTTGGGGTGTCCTGTCCCCCAGAGTGGATTTGGGGTGTCCTGTCCCCCCTCTCGCCCGTGGGGTGAGCAGTGCCGGCTCAGAGCTGCGGGAACGCTGGGCCGGTGTTTGGATAAACAGGAAGTTTAAAAGCAGCGTTTTATTGCTGTAAAAAGTGCTTAAGGCCTGGCTGGTGGGATGGTTTTGGCAGAGCTGCTGACGGGTGTGTATCAGAGGTAAGGCTCTGCGCCCTAAATCTCAATTTCTCTTCTTTCACCTTTTTCTTTTCTTTACCTTTTTTTTTTTTTTTTTTAACATGCATTTATCCTGCTGGTTTTTAAGGTATCATGAATAATATGTACGGGGTGATGTTTCAGATACACCTCCAGAATTGCTTGGCATAAATTGTCGTGTTAATCCGTAGGTGATTTTTTTTTCCCCTGCCCCCAGACATAAGGAGACAGAATGTCGATTCTGTTTATAAACATTATCATTTTGTAAGCAAATGATACCAACAGGAGCCTACAAAGCAGGGACTAAGCCTGTTTACCATGTAGCTATGAGTCAATCTGCTGTGCTGCTTTGTTTTCCTCTAAAAAATTAAATTCAAAAGTCAGGGTTTCAGTCAGGGTAGGGAGCTGGACAGAATAATGGTGGGTTTTCCAAATTTCACCTGTTGTAACTTAAAATTGAACAATTTAATGTTGCTTTATGTTTTAACATGTTGTCCTTATCAGGAAGAATGTTTGCTTTTAGGCCACAATGGAGTAGCTAAAGATAATCATCCCTTTGGCCTCATTGAAAATAATGAGGCCTAATAAACTGAAGTGAATGTGTACTTTCTTTTCCAGTGAATTAAAATTAACTGTCATATTTGAGATGTGCGTACGTGTTTCGAGTGTATTGCACTGATTCCTCCTCCAGGGTCTTAAAAGATGTAAATATTCTTATTTAGTATTCAAGCCCCTTGGCAAGTAGCCTGATGCCCTTATTAAAATATTTTAAATCTCATTATTATATCCCACTAGGAAAGGAGCAAGAAAATCCAAAGAAAAATAAAATTATTTAAATAATATGAGATTGAGATTCTATCAAGTAACACTTTAAAAATCTGTTTGTTTTATAGACAAAAAGGGTTAAAAATATGAGTATAAATTAGACTGCTAGCAGAAAGATAATTGTCCAGTGCTGTCTCTTTGTTCTGTGCTCTTATCTGTTTTATCTATTTTTAGCTGTGCGTTGGTGAAGCAGGCATGTAAAATTAGCAGCCCAAACTGCTAACTTTAGTGTATTTTATAACATTGCTCTTTATTGACCCTCAAGGGCGGCAGGATTTCAATATTGGAGTTCCTTAGTGTTTGACAGATAGCATCTTCTTTGGTGTGTTATTATGTCAGCCATCCCTAGAGTGAGGTCGTGACAAAATATTTTGCCCACTTGCAATTCACTGGTGTATTTCAAACCAAAATGAAATGACCAACCCTCTGCCTGAACAAGAAATGAGTGTTTATGAGGTGGCTGCAATTCATAAACAGATGAGAGAAATGTGAGTGTTAAACTTGTTTTTGTCATTTTGTTAATGTAAAATAATATTTGGGATGTGAATGGAGTTTCTCTGTGTTCGTTTGATGGCGTTGAGGTGTAAATTGGTGCAGAGTCAGTGTTGTGCTCTCTGTCCTTCTGTAAACATGCACCCCCCACGCCCCAAATAACATAAATCCAATATTTCTCCATCAGGGAACGTGTTATTTCATTACTGAATTGGCACATAAAATAGTAATAATCCTGAGAATTGCTGTAGTCATGCTCAGTAGAAGAGTTTACTCAATGAAACTGCTATTTTGAAATGAAACTGCTCAAGTCACCTTTGTGAATTTTTCAGTTCAGTGTTGTCATGTGTAGTTTAGGAGCAGCTGGAGCGTGCAGTGTTCGAGCGCACTGAACACTACGTGTAAAAAGCCCATATCGTAAATACTGTATATGCTGTGATACTTCATCATCATGTGGAGTTCTGATAGCGTGATAAAACAAATTACAAGTGCCCTTACGTTTGTCAGTTTGGGTACCTCTTGACTTGTCCTTGTGCATCATAAAGATAAATAGCATCTGCCCTTTGTTAAAAATGTGCGATCCTTCAATTTATGAATCTCCCTGTTTCTGAGAGCTGTTGTTTTATTTACAATGTAAACAGAGCGGTCACAGCTCTTAGCCGAAAGTGTGATCCGGGAGATTAGGATTGGGCTGGATAATGTGAAGTGTTATCATACAGATACAGTGGTGCACTTGCCAGTGTTGTGAAACATGCAGTCAGTCCCTCCTTATCAAACAAGGACATCAGCCTCGGATCGGTGGCTAGGCTGGGCCATTGCTTTTGGGGAGAAAAGTGACTTTCTCCCAAAGAACCTGTTTACGTATATACTGTAAAAGTAAAAAGGAAGTAAAAAAGCTTATTTTCCCAGAAAATCATTTGAGCAGCGGTAAGTGTGTGGAAAGGCACAGATTTTAATGTCTTTTAAGCAAAGACGCTGAGAAGCAACATGATCTATAATTTGCTTATGTGAAATCTAACACTCAAAACCATGCAGATACTTTGGACTACAGTTGCAGATATTTTGGACTATAATTGCTTGTTGCCTTTTTGTCTTGCCTGACTTACCACGCGTTTGTAATAACTGTATTTCCTGAAGCTTATCTGGAGAGCTTGGCTGCTTGTGTGTGAGAGACCCGCCTTTAAGAGCAGTAGTCAGGTTTTCGCCTCCCAGGCCAGCTGGGAACATTGATGAGGTGATACTCCAGCATGTGTCAAGCTTTTCAAATCCCACAGCAGTTGGCAGTGCAGCAACGTAGCAGCCTCCTCTGAGGCTCCCTAACCTCCTGGCCCCATAATTATTTATTTAGTGTGAGAGTAGAGACAGAGTTACACATTTAATACGTGTCCTAAAATTTAAGGTGAGGATAAAAGTTGTAGTACAGAGCCCTTTAGCCTCAGTTCCTCACCCACACATGTTTTCTCACTCCCAGACAGCGCAGCAATGGAATTACAGTTTGGGAAGACAGAAGTTCCCAGCTGTAGTTTTGAGTCTCTTTCTCCCCTACTGCCTTGAGAGCAAAGATGATGATTCATTTTAATCTGTGAATCGATCAGGAAAACATGCATCACAGATAAATCAAAAATTAACAATCCCTCCTGAAATATAACCCTTTGCTCCCTCACCAGTATTCCTCTGGGAGAACTGGAGAATTACGGGGGCGCTTCCAGTGGTGGCGGGTGGTTTAGGATCTCTGAGCTGTGATTACGACAGGATCTTTTGCAGTGCACAGTACTCCTCAGCCCATCCCCCCAAGTGATTAATGTGATCAGAAGTGTTTTGGGAATCTGGCAGCTTCCGAGTTTGGCCGACTGAAACTGGTGTACAGCCCTGTGCGGCAGCGTTGTGGGAATGGCAAACAGAGTACGTCCCAAACTGTTTATGATGCGAAAAAGGGTGCTGAGACTTTTTTGGGAGCTTTTGGGGCCCTTTGATGTTCAGCTTTGGTTTGATGGTTGAAGTGAGTAAAAACTTCCAAATTGTTTTTGAACCCGACCAGAGACCAGTCCGGTTCCTCGAGGAATACAAGACAGTCCCTGGGCTCCTGTAATTTGTGCCGCCTGGTAGCTGCTATCTCCGGCGCGTCGAGATGGGAGGATCTGGAGCTCGGAGTTCCTGAGCCCCGCCCGTGGGGCACCAGTGGAGCACCCACTTGGCAGCTGGTCCAGGGATGGCTGCCCAAACCTTATGGGTGCTCCAACTGTAATGAAATAATAATAAAAAAAAAACACTTCACAAGGTAAAATTGAACTCCAAATAAAAAGAAATTGCTCTAAAGAAACCTCCAGTGAAAAGCATCTATGCATTAGATGAATAGGTTAATTGTTTTTTGATGTGCAAAACATAACGTGTTTATGTTTGCTATAGCAGAGCAAGAATTCAATTTTTGAGGAAGATGATTATAAATTAACTTGTCTCTCTTATGAAATATTTTTGTCATTTCATCTGAAACGTATCATGTTTCCTGTATTATTATTCCATTTACTAATTATCCAGTTTGTGTCTAATCAACATAATTGAAAATTGACATTGTTTGATTTTTTCTTTGAACTGAGCACTGCTAATGCAATAGCATGTTTCATGCTGGTATTTATTTTGGGCATCTGGTGCTCATCCCTGCATTTTCATCCTTTTTTAGACCTGCCTTTTTCAGGGGGCTTTTGGAGGAACCTCCTTGCAGTGTAACCTGCCAGGGTAGTCAGCCAGAAGGGATTCTCTGCAGAAAGCAGAAAAAGCTGGCCCTGGGGGCTGGGGACAATTGTTCAGATAATTGTGAAGTTGTGGTACTTTTATTTCTATTGCGTATGAAGCCTTTGGTGTTTCAATATTAAAACACAAGGTAATGCGATTACATAATTTTGCTTTATGTGAGGTGTTTTAAGGCATATTTTAACAGTTCTGTTTGCAGGTCAGTGGATGTCCCTTTGCTGTGCCCAAACCACTTTCAGCGAGTTGTGTCACCACCAGCAGAGTTACATAAGTCTGCAGGGAAAGTTGTTCACGCTTTCTGACTCTGTGTGTGCCAGGGCTCACCACGTTACCCCTCCTCTCCTTTCAGTCTGTTCAGGGGAGCTCCCATGCCACCTCACAAAAAAAAAGGAAAGAAGCAGAGAAACATTTCTTACTTGACTTGAGTCACAATTCCAGATTCCTGTGTGCAGTCCAAATTCTGTATTGTTGGATGTGTGTGAATGGCCTTCTTAAACAGCCCCAGTATTTGATAGATTCCACGTTCTGCTGTTGGGCATGGACGCGCCCTGTGATAAGAGGAATATGATGGAAGCTTTAATAGTTTCATGACAAGAGCGTAACTTCTGCTGCTTTTTAAAGTGAGCGTGGCTTTTGTACCTTCTCTGCTTGGTTCTCACGTGACCTGAAGCGAGAAGTGTCAGTAGTTTGGATAACCACAACAGGCAGCCCAGTGTTGTACACGTTTACCTAAATGTGTCTGGTCTTGTGCAAGAGGGATGTAGGCCCTCACCCATGCTGGCCAGTCAGAGCAGGGTCTAACCACAGCAGGTAGTGGTTTAGGTAAGCTGAGCTCTAGAGGTAGCAGCAGAGTGGTCCTGCTTTCAGTTTTGCTTAAGTCAAAGCCTCTGAAAGCCTGGCTCTGCTGCTGCTGCCATGTGGCAGATTGTCCCTCTCTCCCACCCTCCAAACACAATCAATAGGAATTAGCCCGTGGCTGCCATCTGATGACAGCAGGAATGGCAAATCGGACTGTCCAAGGCTATCCCTGCTGCATTCCCATCGGGCTGTATTCCTCTCCCGTGGCAGGAAGGAGCACACACCCTGTGCCATAAAGCCCCGTTTGCCGGGCCAAGCAGAGGAGTGGCCAGTTAGAGCTCAGAAAAAAAGACAAGGAGAGAAGCAGCACTGCAGGGTATTTTCATCATCATCTATTACACATACATTTTTTTTTTACTGTGCAGTATGTCATCATAGCCCCTGGGTGAGTCAGAAGTTGGGAGAATGAGCCAGAAAGGAGCTGTGCTAGGATGTGTGCTATCCAAACGGATTGGGCTGATGTGCGGGAGGGTTTGCAGGGAGGGAGAGCTGCCCAAGGCAGCTCTTAGTCAGACCTAGTCAACAAGAGGTGCCGCTGGGGGCTGACAGGCAGTAATGACTGTGCCATTGGTGCAGATCCCAGTATCTTTAATTTATAATTGTGAAATTCAGTTTCTCTGGGATTTTTACTTGAATATGGATTTTCAGTATTGGCTTTCTATTTTAAGTCAGATGGCCCAAAATTAATGTTGCTTTTTGCGTATTTGCAGCATGGCACTCTCAGTCCCATAAAGACAATATATGGCTTAGCAGAAGCAGTGGTGTGGAGCACTTCATCAAAATTCCCAAATGAGTCAAATTTCATTAGATGGTTGCAGCCAGTTTGTCTCTTGCTGAGTATGTAGCTTCAGACTTTACAGAGTCATGCAGGACAAAAGTGTTCAATGGAGATAACCACAAGCCAGTCTCCAAACTCTTAAAACGGGTACTTAAATATTTTTTCACTTTAATGTGTGGTACCAGATATGTTAAACTGTTTATTTTCAACGAGGTAATGAGCGTTTTCACATTTGTGGTCTACCAACCATCTTAATGCGTGTCTGGTGCTTCACTGAACAGTATTAATGTGTATCACAGCCTTTCCCACGTCGCTGATTTTCCTGTTCATATAATCAGCGTTACTGAGAAGTAATCTTCAGTAATTCAGTGTTGTAAGTGTGTATTCCCAAGCTGATTGGAACTGGCCAGCTAATTCTGTCTTATCACACTGTTTTTTGACTAAGAAAGGTCATTAAGATACTGATCAAAGCCGCTGCAGCATTTTAGTTTTTATTTTGCATCCTCACCAAATTATCTACCGCATGCTGAAAGACTCACCTGTGCTGGTTGTGCTCCTTTTCTGGCCTGTCCTGTGCCATCCTTTATTTCTCCTACCAGCAGAAAGTCTTGTTCATTTTTGGTTGGTTTGTATTAGCTTTCAGGATCCTTAAAGGCAGAAGAAAACGTAGTATCAATTTTCAGTACCTCTGTAAACCAGTTACTTACATCTGAAAGACTTACTACCTTCACTCTCCGTCAAGATTTGTAGTTAATAACTGCAGTTGCTTTATTCTATGAATTCCATCAAATTTTCATTCATTTTTTTCAGCTCCTGTGAGACTCTCAAAGCCAATTTGAATTGTGTCGAATTTGCAGATAGTTCTCATTGTGGAATCTTTTCTTGCTACCCTAAAACTGATGTGGCTTTCCTACCTCTGCCCTGCTCAAAATCGGTGGTCAGCAGTTCAGCCACACCACAACACTACTCCTTTGTGAACTTCAAACTCAGCACCACTAGGCAGCACATTTTAATTTTTTTTATATTTGTGAGCAAAAGCAGCATCTAAAATGACCTTTTATCTACGTAGAGCTGGATGTATTTTAGCCACGCCAGTCTAGATAAAAAGAATGTCTTGCATTTTTTAAAAGCTTGTGGGAGGAGGCCCACAATAGAGGCTCCATTGTGCTGTTAGTACTGAGCGTACAGGAAATCACAAATTAGCTATGACGAGGGTATTGCAGGGGAGTTTTAAGTTTACTTAATTCCCAGAGTATTGTATGGTTTTGAAAGGGTTTCACAATACGTTGCCTTTCGGGTCCGGGTCTGTGTGTTGTTTATATGTGGCAGACTTCTGTTCAAGGCTTTCTCTTACCATGTCTTTGTTCAAAAGGTTTCATATTTTGAATCTTTGAATCAGATGACTTTCCCTTCTTTCTTACTGTGAACACAGAGGCGTACAAATACGCTTGGTATTTATCTCGTGACCACCCTGCAGCCCTCTAAAATTTAAATCTAGCATTGTCTACTCAGCAGTGAGAGCTGTCTCCTCAGAGCAAGAAATAGAAAAGGTTTCCAAGGAGGAATTTTGGCCAACAGTAAGCCAAAGGCACAACTTTTCCTTTTTTAGCAGATTTTGATACTGCAGGATGTTGAGTTACTCAGCTTCCAGTTGATATTGATAGGAGTTGGAGTGGGCTCACAAATCCATGGAATTCTGGCTGCATCCTACATACTAAACCCAATTTATTACAGGATAACCCTTTTGTTAAAATTTTGTCCAAAGATTGGTTTGGCTCAGTACTTGCATTTGAGGAACAAGTTCTGCTACTCAGTTGAAAGACCCAGAATTGTAATGACTCTTCAAAATCATGAGTCTTATTTTCTTAATCTTGGG
This sequence comes from Grallaria varia, assembly GCA_013396735.1. Lineage (NCBI taxonomy): Eukaryota > Metazoa > Chordata > Aves > Passeriformes > Formicariidae > Grallaria > Grallaria varia. The sequence continues at coordinate 742,619 of VWZG01002444.1, read as the reverse complement.
AATAAAGAAAGTACAAAACAGAGGATGGAGCTGGAAATTTAGAACTTGAAGTACTGTGAATATTGCAGTTTTGCATTGATTTTCATAACTTTTGTGGAATCTTCCCTCTGGACTGTTTTTTAAGCCTATGAAATTCTGGTAGTGGTTTTTCTGAGCTTTGTGGCTTTGTTTTCAAAAAAATATGTTAAAAAAAAATCCATTACCAAATACATAAATAGAAACTTTTCTTGCACCCACAGTCGGGGGCGAGGGGTGGGGGGGTGTGGTGTAAAAAAACCTCCAAGACATTGAAAATGAAGTTTGGGTTTTTAAGTGTCCTGGGGATTCTGTCTTATAGAAATGAATATTTTGAAGTGTGTTTTACACAATTCTAGCAGCTATTAAAATGCCCTAAAGATTTATTGGCAGGAGGGGATTGTTTGCGGTTTTTTTGCGCAGGGAAAAAGGATCTCAAAAATCATCTAGTTCTCAGATTTTCAAAGAGAATTAGTAAGAATTAATTCTCATTTAGAAGACTAATTCTAAAAAGAAGATTAAAAAGTGGTTGTTTTTATAAATGGTAAATAACCTCGCCTGTTACATCTAAGATGTCTTTGATCACAGAAGTGCATAGTGAAAAAGCAGTCCATGAATAAGCCATAGGATACCTGGAAAACTGCTTGCATTTAATTAAGTACAATTTTAGATCAAGTTAGTTAAGGTAGTGCAAGCCTGTCTGAACTCTTGTTTAAGTGTAAACTAGGCTTATTTCACATTTGCATTAAGATATTTAGGAATCAGCAAAACCAAATAAAAATGTGGTACTTTGCAATGACTTCAGGTTGGGCATGTGTGTTCTAGTTTCAAAGCATACTTGAGCATAAATACAATGTCCTTTTGTGGGATATGTACCTCTCTGTAAAAAGGAATGTCACCAAAGGACCTATATTAGGAAATGAATGTTCTGTGTGAGAACTGAATCACCTTCTTAAAGTCTTTTGTTTGTTTGGTTGGTTTGGTTTTCTGTTAGTTTTCTTTGGTTATGGAAGAGATTTCTTGTTACTAAAACCTTGTGTGAGTGCTGAAGTCAAGCGAAGTGCAAGGGTTTCCAATTTTCAGGGAGAATTTGCTCTGATTATTGACAGTAGAATTGGAAGAGAGAGGGAAGCAGAGACAGCAGTGCTAGCAGATGTCCTAAGTGGCTGTGGAATGGCCCAGATGGTCACAGTGGTCCTCTCACACTTGGGAGGAATCTCAGAAGTAACCTGGGATAATTCATTTAATTTTTCTGTGCCCAGTCACGCCCTGCATTCAGCGCACGTAGTGATGGTGAGCTTACCTGGGAAAACACCCTGGGATCTGTGGGAAATGGCACCAAATTAAGAGTAGGATTCTGTAGTTAATGGTGCTCTGAGTAGATGCTTGGTAGATCTTGTTTGTGTCTTGTTTCATCACAGGGAAACAGTTTGGGAGGCAGCAAGGCTTCCATTTGTGAACTGAATTAAGGTAAATGCACTTATTAATAAGACAACCCGTGGCTTGACTGAACACAGCACCCTGCAAAACATTCTGCTGTGATTGAAGGGCTTGCTTTTTCCAAATTAAAAATGTAATTTCCACCATTAATGCTCTTCCTCTTTAACCGGTAAAAAAAACCCGCCTCCTGTATATTTGAATCGGGAAGTTGTATTTCACCAATTAGCTTGACAGGACATGCACACAAATGAAGCAGCAAAGTGCTGGCAAGTGAGGAGGCTGCAGCTCCATGTGCTGTGCCCTGATATATGGATGGAAATATGTGGCTGGTATGTTAGCACTGAGTAGACTTGCTCCTGCTGAGATACAAAGGCTTGGAGCAGAGACGTGATTGCGAGCTATTTTACTGAACAGTTGAACTTTGGAAGAGACGAAGTAAGGGATAATTTCTTTCAGTTTGAGTTTGCACATTCTGAGACTTATTAAAAACTTCAGGATGACTGTTAAGTAAAGACAGCTACTTGAAGTGCCAGATGGAAAAGAGCAAGAAAAATGCAGTCTGTTTAAAACAGAAAGGGGTTTTTTGCTCATTTTGTGTTGGGGTCTTCTCAAGTCCATACAGTTGCTGTGCCTGGCTCTCCCCAGTTCTGTTTAATATCTTTACTGATGATCTGGAAGAGGGGATCGAGGACATCCTCAGCAGGTTCTCAGATGACCCTAAGTTGGGCAGGAGTGTTCATCTGCTGGAGGGCAGGAAAGCCCTGCAGATGGATCTGGACAGGCTGGATCGGTGGGACGAGATCAGTGATCTGAGGCTCAACAAGGACAAGTGCCGGGTACTGCCCTTGGGTCACAACAACCCCCTGTAGTGATACAGACTGGGGACAGAGTGGCTGGAAAGTGGCCCAGTGGGAAAGGACTTGGGGGTGCTGGCTGGCAGTGGCTGAGCATGAGCTGGGAGTGTGCCCAGGTGGGCAAGAAGGCCAGTGGCATCCTGGCCTGCCTCAGAAATAGTGTGGTCATGAGGACTAGGACAGTGATTGTCCCCCTGTACTGGGCACTGGTGGGGCCACATCTCGAACCCTGTGTTTGGTTTCAGGCCCCTGACAACAAAAAGGACATTGAGGTGGTGGAACGTGTCCAGTTGTTCAGCCTGGAGAAAAAGTCTCTCATGGGAGACTTTATTTGTCTCTGCAACTCCCTGACAGGAGGTTGTAGCCAGGTGGGGGTCAGTCTCTTCTCCCAGGTAACAAGTGACAGGACAAGAGGAAATGACCTCAAGTTGCACCTGGGAGGTTTAGATTGGATATTAGGAAAAATTTCTTCATGGAAAGAATTGTCAAGCCTTGGAACAGGTTGTCCAGGACAGTGGTTAAGTCACTGTCCTTGGAGGTATTTAAAAGAGATGTAGATGTGGCACCCGGGGACATGGTTAAAAAGTGTTGCAGTTTCAGTTGTGGGGCCCATGCAGACATCAGATGCATTGCAAGATGCATTTCTCTCTTTTGAATTGTACGACACATTGCAGACTTCAAACGACATCTTTGTCACGTGGTGCCAGCTCAGCATCACGGTTTTGGTCTGCATTCCTGAAACTGGCATGGTACCTTTTTTGGTCCAGCAAGTGCTCTTACCAGCAGTGCAGATATTTCTGCTATTCCAGAAATGTGCCTGCTTTCTGCAGTGCTGCTGTGGATTGTGAAAGATGGTACTGGCTGTTTGCTTTGGATGCAAGACTCCTTGATTCATTCTTTTGCAGAGTAGTCCATCATCGTATTATGACCAGTTTATATGGATTTAGTTCAAGGCATATGTTAGTTTATACATAACTTGGAATAATTGGAAAATGTGAAAAAATGTGGCGTATTCTTCACTTGACTAAAATTTTAAAAGGGCGTTTTTTTCCTGCCGGCATCTGGAAGTTAGCCAGGTGAAAGTTAGCATTCCCACAATACCTTTTCTGTGGGATAATGGGCAAGTTCAGGGCAGCATTCTTTCTTTCATTTATATAAACAGACTGCTGGCCAAGGCTAAGAAGTGTTGCCGAACATGAAATTGTTGCTGTTTTTCCTCCCAGTTGTTACTCTGTTGAGAATGATTTATTTTTTTCTTTATTTCATTATTGTTCTCCTCTTCATATTTAAATAACATGGAGTCTTCTGCTCTGTTACCATTTAGGATCTTGCCCAAGGCAGTGCTATGTGAAAAATCCATGCACTCTGTGGATGATTTCACACGTGGTAGTGAAATGATGTCACCCATAGAAAACTGGCTTTCAGAAGGTTCGGAAAAATAGAAAGATGTTTGTAGAACAGAAGAGACTCTTTAACAATAGATGAAAAGAGGTAAAGGTCTGAGAAGCTGAACTCACCTTTCATCTTACTCAGCTTTGCCCACCCCTGGTCCTTCTAAAACATAGCAGGAATTAATTGTCAGGGAAGTGTGGAGCTGGGAACACATATACTGTCACACAGCTTTCAGGTGCTGCTGATGTTTTGAGTAGGGGTAATTTTTATAATATTTGAGATGTATAGTGTTGTATTAAAATACAGTTTTCCCTGTTGGAATTCATATCTTTGTGCTTCAGGAGTTGCTGGAGAGTTTACATACCACAAAGGTTATTGTGAAGTGCATGACTTTACAGAGTGTTATCAATTAGGAGTAATCTTAAGCATGTCTTGAGTGTATGTGTGCATTTTTTTTTTTCAGGATGTCATACAGGAATTTAGGGTGTATTGCCTAAAAGTAACACTTTTTATACATGAAGAAATATGCAGAAATCATGGCCTTTCCACACTTTTTTTTTTTTTTTTTGTTTT
>VWZG01002444.1:672730-730411 GCA_013396735.1 Grallaria varia | reverse complement strand
TTTTTTTTTTTGTCACACCCACCAACCTATAAAGTTTATGGTCTGAAATATAAGCTCAGTTGTATTTTAAACTGGAGTTTGGGAGTGTGTTGGGGTGGGTTCCCCTCCAAGTTGCCATGATCAGCCTTCTCCATGGGTGTCCTGGGAGAAGATGAAAGGGGAGGTATATTCCGATACATACCCAGCATATGGTGAGCTGTGGGAACTTTCATGATGCAGACTCGATGCATGCCTTGAGTTCTTTATTTTGGAGAAGCTGCCCCGCCAGTAACTGGGGAAGTGATGTCCACAGTCATGGCAAACGTGGGTGCTGGGAGTCAGTTCTCAAGTTCGTTGGTTCTTAATTTGTAGGGACTGTCCCCAGCTTCCCTGCAGTGATTCCTGTAAGTTACCAAATAATTTGTGGCTCTTGCCACAGCATGTGTGGGCAGGGGCATTCCCCAGTCACCGTGAACCTCACAGAATAAGTAACAGAGGCTGGCAGCCTTAACCACAATTTCTCTGAGGCTGGGATTGCTGGGAGTGAGCTCAGCTAGGGCAGCTCCACCATTGCCCATTTATTTATTCCCTCCTCCCCCTTCCTTATTACTTCACAAAGCTAGAAATATTCGAAATGGTGAAATACTTGCTGGGGACAGGCATTAAGATGCTGCATATCCAGGGAAGGCTCAGTCCTTTAAAATGTTTTGCCTTTCTCTGGAGTTTGCTTTCAGATATCTGTTGCTTGAAAGCAGTGCTTCTGCAGTGTTGGGTTTTGTGTATGCTTTATTGCAGATACTTTGACTTTCTTGTTTTGGTACTTGATATAGTTGCTACTGAATATTGTAATTTGCTTTGCTTTGTAAATGGTGAAAGAAAATTAAAACATTTTACCATACCTCATGATGCTGTTGCTGCTTGTTTATTTGACATTTAATAGGTGTGATTCATATTGTTTTCAGTCTTATTTTGAAAAGTATTAGTTAAGATTAGGCATATCATTACACCATGCTCCAAATATGTAATTTGAGTAATTTTTTGACAGATGTGAAATACTTCCAGTTTTCATGTGGATGCTTGAAAGTACATAGGAAATGTTGCCAGGGGATTTTGTTTCCCCTTACGAGAACTTTATTTCTGCTCACAGGCTTTCAAGATGCACCTTGTGGGACCTTTGGTTTTTGTACCCTGTCATTTAGGATTTCATGTGGACATTGACAAATGTTAGACAAATAACAGCAAAATCACTGTATATTTTAAAAAGAGAGGTTAGGAATCACTATTTAAAAACAAAACAGAAACCCATTTCTCATGGTTGTCAGAATAATGCCTGAGAATGGCAAGTTTGCTTGCAGTGTGGATATGGAAAAGTAACAAGGAATTGCGATTCAGGTTCCGGTAACAACAGGGAAACGTGGAATTTTGTAAATAGAAATCTTTGGCTTATTTTGTTTTGATTGTACCATAAGGGAAAAATCAAGTAAGAGCGTTGTCTCCAAATACTGTGTTGGGGCCTTTGTGCAGTGATTGCTCGGGATACCCGGGCTGGTTTCTCAGAGGTGGTGAAACAAGGATGTGATACGTGCAGAAATCGAAGTACCATGGAGGTCTGTGGTCCAGGGCGGGTAATTACATAGTGGTGTTGGTTTTCCACTGTGTAAGGGAGGGAGCTGTGCGTGTCCTGCAGAGCTCTGGGTGCGTTTCAACCTGCACTGTTACCAGGAGGATACAACCGGGTGTGACTGCTCCGCACATCAGTGGCTCAACACAGCGCAGGAAACCACTTGTATTTTTCTTGCAAATTAAAAAGAAAAGAAGGAAAATGACTTGTTTTTACTGAGTTTGGGTAAATAAAAAGCTTAGGCGCCAACACGGTTCGTGTGCTGTGCCCTTCCAGTAAAGGTTCTGATGTGCTCAGCGTTAACCTCTGAGCCCTGGGGACTTCCCCAGGGGCTGCACACGAGCTTCAAGTGGAGCTCATGCTCAGTGTTCTCTTGCATTTCTACTGAGAGGTCCAGGTCTTGGTCCTTTGAAAATCACTTTGGGATTGTTCCTATATATTTTAACAAGCCTTGCAGCAGGTTCCTAAAATCTTAGGAAATGTAGTAAGAAGCATTAAAAGAGATGAGAAAAGAAGGAAGTTAAGTTTAGTCTGCTAAGTAATTCAGTCTTCCGAAGGTGGCTGTCACTCCTTTGCACGTGCCTCTTATTGGTGTTCTTTATTTAAAAGATATTGTCTCCTGTGCTCCTCTCCAGTCCCACATCTCAAATCCTGGGAGTTTGCATCCTGCTTGTGTTGAAGGCAGCAGCAAAAAGTGTTGGCTCAGATTCTGGTAGAATCAGGAGATTTTTGTGTTGCATATTCAGCATCTAAACATGCTGAATATTAAAATACTGAAGGGTGGTGAGCATTCTTTTTTTTTTTCTTGCATCCATTTCACTAAATCTTGTACCTGCGTTGTATTTTAAAGTTTATTTCTAATTGTTTGCTCTTAGAGTTTTGCTCTACATTGGATCTCAATGTCACTTGAGTTCATGGTGCACAAAACAATGAGACTACCAAAACAAAGTCCAAAGTTTAAAAACGCATGATAGGTCAGGAACCTTAAAATATGTTTTTGAAGTATGATGTTTCTAGGAATTTTAATAGTGTATATTGGCAGATTTAATTCATAACAGCTTCTGTGTTCATGTTATGAGGAGGATATTTTTTGCTTGTTTTGACAACTCATTCCTTACTTGAATTAATATTAGCATTTACTTTTGAAAAACATGCAAATTTTTTTGAGGGTTTATGGTAAATAAGTGACAGCTCTCACCAAATTTACACCTAGGTAAGAATATAAAGTAAAGGTAAATGCCACAGGAGATTAGTCTCATGTTGCATGTGCAAGCTGTAAGTCAGTTGAACATCCAACCTGTCATTCTCGGGTCTTGTTTTTGTAAATATTGATTAGATTTTTCAGTAGTTTGCATTTTGTTAAAAACGTAAATCACTTTGATGTTTTACGGTGCATAAAGAAAGTTTTGTAACACGAATTCTTTGAAAAGGACATTGTCAAGGGATTTTTCCTGCTTATTTAGTCTTTGCACTTGTAAGAATCGCCAAAGACATGACAAGTCTCCTTTGCAAGGCTGCTCTCCATTTCATACGCCTGTTGGTTTGTCATTGTAGGGTTACTGATAAGAGTTGTGCTTTTTGGCATTGATGTATTTTTCAGAAAAAAAGAATTGAAGCATATGTTTTGAAAAGAGAAAAGCACATTTAAAGAATTACATGGACTTTGAAAACAGATTTAAGAAAGTGAAAGGTAGGTCAAATTTTGGGCCTACAAACCTGACAATGTCCTTTAGTTAATTTAACATGTATGCCTTATGAGACATTCCTGATCCTAATGATGTTATATTAATCAGCAGCAGAAAAATGTGCAAATGACACTGTTAATCATCATTTATCCTAATGGCTTTGCTTGTTGCATTTTGGTGTGTTTTCTAATGTCAGCAAACGGTGGCAGCCTCTGTTATTTGTGCAGTGATCACTTCAGTTACTGTCAGTTCATACCACGAATGATTATTTTGCAAATGGTTTAAAATACATTTTAACAGCTTAGGGTGTGTCAGGGAGAGCTTTCTTACACTCCAGTCATGAGTATGTCTAATGGCATTGGCTTCAACTCTTCCCTGTTGGAGTGTAACACAAATAATACACCTTTGGATTTGGGAGCAGTGAGGATACCACCCTGCTTAGGTAGCTCTTTTTCTTTCTAGTTTAAAAAAATACATGTTGTTCTGATCATTTGTAAGTCTCCATGGTGCCAGTGGTATAGAGGTAAAATAACTCATGTCCTTTCCTCTCCTGTTTTGTTTGCAGAACTGGACAGCAAATTCATTAATCCTCTTGTTTGTGGGACCCACAGTCTGTTGAGTGCTTGTGCCTGGGGCTGGCCTCCAGGCAGGTTCTGCAGCTGGAGTCTGGGTTTTGAAATTCCAAGGTTTTTTTCCATACAAGCTGGACTAGGATAACGTTTTGATAGGTTTTGTTTTTTTTTTTTCCTAGGGAGCTGGTCCAGACTGCAGCTGTGCAAGGGCACTCTGCTGGTGAAATAGCTGCAGCATAGGGTCAGCTGCTCTGTCTGTGTGTGTACCTCATACCTGGTATTAATTTAGGAAAATCGCAGCAGTCACTGGCACATTAGCTGTTCCTGGGGCAAAAGATTCACCACCACATCTCGGTGGGGAGGAGAGGGGCAGAAACCCCAAACTTAATAGCTGGATTAGAACCGTCAGGACAACTTCGGGTTTTTGCTTAAATGCATTTAGATAACCTTAAGGGCCTGACTTACACCCACCCAAAACAGCAAGTTCAGAGTTAAGGCTTCTCACTCCATCTCTGGCCCTCCAGCAGGGGGGTTGTGGAGACCACAGGCTCTCCCTGGATCCTTGCTCAGCCGGGCAAAGCCTTGGCAGGTGAGCGGTGCCGACTGTTCAGGTACGTGTGTCTGTACAGTACACCTGCTGTCCTGAGCAGGTGCTGCCTGTGCCGCAACACCCCGCTGCGTTCCCTGGGATGCTCACGGCCGGTGGCAGCACAGCAGGTGTGGTGGAAAGCCAGCAGCCAAAGGGGGAAGGGTTACAGATGCAGTGAGAAGCTTTAACTTCGAGTTTCCTGCCTTCTGTGAGCACGAGTCAGACCCTTAATGTTGTTTTAATGTATTGTTTGTGTTTAATTTTTAGTAAAAAATTGAACGCCATCCAGGCTACAGAGGTTGCAGTGGATAAGAAGTTTAAAAGCTTTGGTTCAAGATTACAGGAGGCTGCAAGAAAAATTAAAGACATGGAAATGAGGATGGAATGACAGGCTGCTATTTTGCCTCAGAATACTGAAGATTGTAAAGCATTGAGAAATCGAATTCATGACCCTGGAAATCAAGCTCAGATTAAGAAATGTCAGGTTGGTAGGGGTTCCTGAAAGTCTTGAGTTAGGATAAACTGAGATTGTTTTCCCATAACGAAAGATTATAGGATGTGGGGGTGGATGGTATAACTTTTGTTATCTCTCTAATGTGAAATGCAATACCATATACTTAAATAAGCCAGCTAAGTGAAATTATTTGTTTAAATTAGTTTCACATTTGTGGTGTTGAATGTCACTTTTGACCGCTTTACAGTTATTTCTCTCTGGCACAGAGTTGCATGATTTACTCTAAATGCAGGCATGGAAAATACTGCTCTTAAATCCACGTCGCTTTCTCCTGCCTCTCCGAGGGTCTGCTGTGAAGCCAAAGGCATGGTGCAGTATGACATGTCTAGATAAGAAGTGGGCAGAACATATCTAACTGGTGAAAGAGGAAGGGTTTTGTTCTAAAGGTTCTGATTCATAGTGAAGCTGTGTCTTTCCGAATGTGAACTTTAAATAGGGGCTGCCACTGTGATGAAGTTCCTGTAATAATTAAGTGTTGAGTTATTGCCTGCGATTCAGGGACAGGATATTTAGGCAGAAAGACTGTGCAACAGGAAGTCTGTGCTGAAGTTCAGAAAGGATTTTTGGCAAGCAAAGGTTTGTAGGGTTTTCTTGGTCAAGGTCACTGAGTGTATTTGAGTTCTGGGGACTCTTAACAGAGTCTTGGAGAGGGTTTGTCCTTCTAGTTGTATTTTGACTTCTGTGTCTGTGCTTTGGGGCTCGGTCTGGCATTCCCCTTAGCACCAATGTTACACAGGTCTCTTGGTTGAAATCTTTAGATGGACTGGTGTGAGGGGAAAACCAGACCACACCTTTATGTATTTTAAGGAAGTCATTGTGTGAAAGGGCCATGTTTGGTGCTGTTACATTTTCATGGTTTTCTCAGATAGCTCCAGTCAGAAAAGTTTCTTAGAAGTGAGAGGTTTTAATGCCATATGTTTTGTGTTTGGACTATATGTGCCCTGCTGTTGAGAGAGGTGCTTTAGTTGTAGCTCAGAGGGAATCATCTGCCATGTTTTTCCTCATTCATCTGCAATGACTTCAGTATCAAAAGTTCTGGGTTTTTTATTTATTTTAGCTAGCATTCAAACTGGTCATTGAAGTTCTGGCTTTGCTGTACTGACAAGGCAATGACCATAACACTTCAGTTCTAAAGTGGGCACAGTTGACTCTAAGCAAAATGAATAGGCTGGCAATGTCATTTTTACATTTGTTTCAAGACTGAATTGCATTTTAGTAATGCTATTACATATACTGCTTTGAAAGAAACATGAACAAGTCTATAACATGCTTTATCTTAGAGGATTTTTTTGAACTAAATTTAATGTGGGATTTTATAATTAAGTTCCCATTAAAGGATAGTAATTGTTCTCTGAGTAACTCTGTAGCTTTATGTTGTATATTCATGTAGTGTTCCTGATGTGTACCACATTACTAATATGTGGTTTGTGTGCTAAAAATTACTGTATGATGGTTATGTGGCCATTTCATGTTCAAACAGGTGTCAGTAGTAAGTTACCAAGATGCAGTTTTCAAAAATTGTATTTATACGGCTCACATCTAATTTTGGTGGCTGGATGTTGCTGAAAAAATACGTGTAACGGAAGCATTTCTAAGCATGTCTCCCATAGTAGAGGTTAGGAGTGAGTGTTTTTACAAGACAGTGTAGTTTTCGTGGGTGTTGTACATATGGAAAACTTTGCTGGTGAGTATTTTTCGCATCTGAATCCTGTTGTGCTCTGGTGAGAGTACTGCAGAGCCAGTCCATTGGCATCATCAGATGTTGGGAGATGCTGTAACTAGAACAGGAAGGAATGAAATGTAGTGACTCTTGTTCTGTCTTCTTTACCTATTCAAACAGCTTCTATACCTGCAGAACTTAAATACCAGATTGTAGTAGAGCTGGGCTGCCATCCTGTCTTGGTTAGGGGTGGATGTGGAGTGTATGAGTTGAGGCTGGACAATTGAGAGAGGCTGTGAGGACGAGAGTCTCCTTAGCTGTGCTCCTTCAGCCCCAGACCTGAGCCTGGTCCCAGCCAGGGAGTAATAGGCTGCTTCTGTTGACTTGTGAAAATCTCTTTTCCCAGCAGCTGTTTTTCTTCACCAGATACCTTGTACAGCTGGGATTCTAATAATTTTCCATCCACTTAAAATGCAGATACCAATCTTTCAGGGCTTGCTTTCTGTCCAAGCCTGGTACTTGAGATGCAGGGATTGCTTGTAGAAGTTAGCTGGGGAACTTCAGTCATCTACATTAATGTTGGGCTAAGTTGAATTATCAAGCAAATATGCAATGTTTTAAAATTCACATTGCAACAAAAATGTGTTGAAATTTGCATACAAGAAAGATCCAGCCTTCTTTACTTTGCAGTGTTTACAACTTCTTATTTTAAAAGAGGAAAAAGACCATGTACTTTTGGTTTTGTTTTTCCTTATCTTTTCAGGAAGTCCCTTTTTTTTCCCACCCACATTTAACTACTTTTTTGTAAATGTAATGGTTTAATATTATTCCCAGTTTAATAGTATTCTGTTAAGTACTGTTCCATATTTATACCATCTATACCATAAAAAGATGCTTTCTAAATATCTTAAGGATTATTTTTCATTTCAAGATTCTGTAAAGGGAATTGTAAATGTAGTCTTCAATTTGGACTGATTTTCCTGGCCACAGACACTTAATGTGCGTTTCTTTGTCACTCTGCAATGTTTCAAGTGTAATGTTCATTTAGGGAGGGATGTTTTGTTCATGTTTTATAAGAGTTTTCAATAGTGGATTAAGTATGATGTGTTTGACTAAGCTATATAGGACTGTTTTGTAAAACTTTTTAAGCCTAAGCAGACCTACATAGATCAGCAATTAGCCTGCAAACTTGGACACTGGATCCTCAGTAAATGCAAAATTTTGCTGTTGTAGGCTTTTTGTCAGTTCAATTTTAGTCTCAGCAGAATCATCATTATGTATGTAAATTGAACACTCAAATTCTCACTGAGTTGCTTATGATATTCCATAAGCTACACTCTTACAAGCTTGGGCACGATATTTCTCACTCTGTCTAGAGCTCACAAAGGTGTGGAATCCAATCAAAACATGGATAAAATAGCACAGACGCTTGTTAATCAAGCAGTAAAGATGTATCTTTAAAAACTAAATATACTATTCCCTTAGTGGTTTTAGCCATCTTTCATTGTTCAGCCTCCTGAACCTTCATGGGGATTTTTCCCTTGGGTCCTTCTGTGTTTGATTGGCTGCTTGCTGAGTGTAAACTTGTTCCTCTTTTATAAGCTTCACTCCTTGAAATCTTTTTTCTGCCATCAGAATAAACAGACTAGCTGTAACCTATTTTTAATTACATTTGCATGCCTTGAGTAACAAGTGTTCTCTGTTTCTTCGCAGGCATTCGACCTCCGATCATGAATGGGCCCATGCACCCGCGCCCCCTGGTAGCGCTGCTGGATGGCAGGGATTGTACAGTAGAAATGCCTATTCTGAAGGATGTAGCCACAGTGGCATTTTGTGATGCTCAGTCTACACAAGAAATCCATGAAAAGGTAATATTCGAGGGTTGTAATTGAGATGTTTTGGAGAATGCGGGTGTTTTAATGATATGGATCAGATCGAGTGTTGTGTCAGCTCTGACATTGTGCTTGGCTGTTGCATTTTAGTCACTGGCTCATCACCTCGGCGAGGGAGTTGCTGGTCATTTTCAGTAGGTCATGAAACATGATGATAAAGATTTAAATGTCTGTGCTGAACTATGCTTTTGTGTAGTGTATCTTTGGCTGGATGTTGTCCATATGATTACCTACTGAATTAGTTTCATGGAGAGAGTTATTTCTGGGAAAAATGTTATTACATGGTATTTTGAAATGCTCCTTGGAAACGTTTCTGTTACTCAGCCTTTGTCTGAAAAGACAAATATCAGTATTGGACTGTCTGTGTGGGGAATTTTCTCATACCTTTGTTTAGCCAAGGGACTGTGCAAATCCGGTTAGGCAGCCTTGTACACTGAGAGTGGTCACTGCAGAAGAGTTTCAAAACAAATGCTAACCCAAAATTCATGTGAAAATACAGTGCATGAGAACCTAACTTGAGAACACATGCCAAGAAGTGAAAACTTCTCAGTCTTCATCCATAATTGGAGCAGCAGAGATACTGGTTGTTGGGGGCTTTTTATAAAATAAAAATTTATAGGATTCAAAGACAACATAGTTTTTTAATTTAGAGAACTATTCAACACAAGCTTTTTTCTCAATTCCCTTTTATTTTATCAAGACTTAAAATGTGCTAGAATGCCTTATTTCTGAGTATTTTTTAGTCATACTGAAAAGTTCCTTTAATTTTACTGTTTTCCTATCTCGTACCACTTTCAGAAGTTTAATGCCTGAAGGAGCTGGATTTCATTTACAAGGACTAAATGACATATGGAGAATAAGTAATATAAATGCTGTTCCACTTCCGTTAGTAGGTAACAGCAGTCTGCTCTTCATATGGGCACTGTAACATTGACAGCTGCACCACCTGTATGGTTTTATGCTTTGCTTACTGAAATCAACATCATTTACTTCTGGTGCATCAGGACTGGGGAATTCTGTGTACCATAAATTCCTTGCATAGAAACACTGAATATTTTCTGTTACCAGTGTAGTAAATTGAACTTTTTGGATCCTGGGAATGAAAGTCAGTCTGTGTCTCTGAAATTGTAGCTTTGGAAAAGCATTTAAATAACAGAAGAGTGACACAGGTAATCTGTTGCTGATCTTCACAAGAGTGTTGTATTGAGGGGATTATACTAAAGCGTGTCTTTTTTGCTTTTTATTACACAAAAATACTTCATTCTCAGTGAGCTCAGTAATACATCAGGAATATTTTCACTGGCTATCAGTACATTGCCATAATACAGATTTTCACTCGTCTAGAGGGTGAGGCAGTCCAAAAACATTTGGGTTTCAAAGTACCATTTTTCTGCCAGGTAATAAATTTCTGCAACAAAAATAACAAACCTTAATTCATTAGCATAGTGTTGTATTATTTTAACATAGACTGAGAGAGGAGTTTTATGAACTATTGAGCACTGTTCACTTCTGTGTGAAAAGTGTTCACTGTTCATCTGCAGTAAAAAAAGGCTATTTTTCAACTATCTCTAGAATTATAGTAGAGAAGTATCTGTATTTTAGTACTGTTTATTTGTACCTTATTTGGGAATGGTGCTTTAATAATTATAAAATTGTTTACATTAAAAATTTTAAAATGAAAAGTTGCATATTTAAAGCAGTATCTAAAATGTTCATGTATTTATGAATGCACATTCTTGGCCATACTAAATGATGCTGTCCTGTTAATTAAAATACAGATTGTGGTAATGGATATTAATTTGCAAAAGGCTGTTCCCCATTGTGAAAGATGAGATGACTGAAGATGAGGAGAAGGTTTAGTGTTGACAAGAGCTTGCTGAAAGCAGAAGGTGAAATTTATTTTTTCTTTCATATTACATGTCTTTAAGAAGAGCTACTGAATTAACAGGGTAACAGATACAGGTACACTTAGTCTGAAGTTGCAGGAGGCAGGCCAGAGACTGGGAAGTTTAGGATGGGGTTGGAAAGAGCTGATTGACATTGTTAGATACTTTTAGATGGGTGACTATAGATGGATGTAGTGGGAAAAAAAAAAACATGAACTGAGAATTGGATGGGGAGGAAAGGAGTGGAAGGCTGCAAAAGGATGGCTCAGAGATTAAGAACTGGTACAAACTCAGCTTGTGCAGTGTGGAACTGTGATCCACCGGGGTGTGAGGAGTTGGCATTTGAGGAATGAACATTCTGGAACCCAGAGAAGGGATTTCTGGTGGTCATGAGAAGATTTCAGGGACAGGACTAGTTTAAAATACTGACTTTCTCAGTATTTTAAGGAAATAGCATGAAAAGGTGATTTGTAGTAGTCCGTGAGACAGCAAAGGACAAGGTAGATGTTTTTTTTCATAGAGGAGCAAGGAGGCTGAGAGATTTTTAACACATATGGAAATGAGGAAAAGAAGTGAGGATTTGAATGCTATTTGTATGCATAGTCAAAAGCAGGATGTTACCAAATACTGTTAAATCTTACTGTGCGCGCTGAGTAAAGTAGGTTTTCTCCAAGCTGGGTAATGCCCAAGTTGCAGTTTTGTAGCAATTCCCTTATGCCAAGAGCTCATTTTTTAATCACTTTTTATGGCTAAGGAGATTAATGTACGGAAAATAAGTAACTAGTTTAAAGTCACATGTAAATAATAACAAGTTATTAGAACTCTGCTCCATCTCAGGTCAAAGCCTTCGTTCCCTGTTCCACTGCACTGGAAGGCAACTTGGATGGTGAAGATGCATTTCCCTCCTTTTGAAAACCAGGCTGCCAGTGCTTAAGTGAATACTGACATTTACTGAGGATGACCCAAGGTTTTGAAGTAACTCTGTAGTTAGAGGACCCTTTTTACACTTCTTCAGAAATCAGTCATGTCTAAGGTTTTACTGATTTGTGGTTTGTTGGTTTTTTCCATTCTCCCTAGAAAAAGCAGTTTGTTTGCAAGCCAGTCTGAAAGACTGCAATAGATGTGTTTATCCCTTAACCCCTAAGTTCTGTTTGTTTTGTAGATATTTCATTTGACTGTGTGAAGTTGAGCATTACGTTTGTCAAGCTGTGTCGTAGGATAACTGGGAACTGGGTTCATTGCATCCTATCAGGAAGCTCCTGTCATTTAGGGTAAAAAATATTTTAAAATGTCAGTGTTTAAATTTCTTACTTATGAGTGATTACATTACTGTTGATGAAAGTTACTCAATGTGCTTAAACTGTTTTTTATTTTACAATTAATGATGTGTAAATAAGTACCCTCAGTAACCATCTAAGACTGCTTCCAAGTGTACGTGGTGTTTTGGTTTGTTCTGCCAAAAACACAGTTACTCATCCAAAAAAAATATTTGAAAATACTTAGCTTGCTTCCATACTGATTCCAGATCAACTTCCTTTTTTCACTATCTCATGCTCTGTTGTCTGTCCCCCTGTTTTTTCCCAATTCTTCTTCCTCCTACTGCCATCCGTTCCCTGTCGCTTTTCCTGGCTCCTTGGCATCCTACCCAGCACTCCTGATTTCTGCAGTATTGCTGCTCCTTTCCACTTCTGTGCCTTTGAGGGCGTGACAGACTAAAGCACACCCTTGAGGTCTTTGTGTTGCTGAAGATTTTGGTTTTTTTAATTCAAGTTCTTGGCTCTTTGGCCTTCCTGACCTTTGCTATATGTTCTGTAACATGGAAGTGCTGTGTAGATCTAGAGGGCTAAACCTGAACAAACTGTGCAAGAGCTGGTAATGGACATCTCGACCAAGCAGACAGAAAATAGTGATTGTTGCAAACCCAGATGAAAAGACAGGAAGCACAGCTGATTAGGAATGGTCTATAAATGAAAATGTATAGCCTGGATAGAAGTCAAGAGTTTGTTTGAAGCCGAGTACATTTTCTGCATCTCTTTTTCTGCAATTATGTGATTTCCTGTATCAGATAGAAGAAAAAAAAATGTGTGTGTTTGACTGGATGTACTGCTTCAAGCAGATACGCAGTTCCCCAGAACACTGAAGGGAACAGTCTCCTTGAGTGGAAGTGGGAAAAGTCTGCCTGGTAAACCTGTGCCTCAGCCTCAGTAGCAATTGAGGTAGAAAGTGTCAGATCCCTTGACTCCTGTTTTATGAACACAGAATAAAATCATCTTCAAAGTCATATACTACATTTCAATGTTTTTAGTTTTAAGTTTAGAAATATTGGAAGCTCAACTCCCAGTTCAACAGTGAAGGCTCGAAATTTTTCACTCACTCCTTTACCCAGGAATTAAATGTAGAAACAGTTCCACTGATGACAGTTTTATCTAAGACCATTTCAAAGAAGAGCTGAAAAGCAACAAATGTTTTTAAACTGGTACAAACAAATTGAGAATAGTGTTGTTGTTCAACTCTTTGATTTGTCCCTGTTAAGTCAATGGTTAAGTAAGATAATTTTTTTGGCTTCCAGTTCTATGTTTAGCAGTAAAGCTGCAATCTTGTGTTTACACCATCAGTGCTGTTTATATTCATGATGCAGTTGCAGCATTTTAGTTTTCCATCAAATTTAAATTCTCAAAGAACATAGATTGAAAGGAGGCAGCCTTGTTCTAAACAGTAATGTATACTTGGGAGTAAATTGTCACCTCGGAGCTGATCCAAATCCTTGTAAATATACTGAAACTGAATGAGTCTTGGATCAGATTCCTCATGAAACACTTTGAAAACCTAAACAAAAGGAAACCCTAAGTTGCACCTCATTATACAACAGAGTAGTGGACCTCTTCCAAATTCCAAGTTCAGTGGCCCTTCTGCCACCATCAGCTGGAATTTCCAGTGGCCTTGCAACAGGTCAGCAGCATCACAGGAAGGGGCAAGGTGCCAGTGTCCCCTCTGAATTAACACCCTTGGAAAAGCAGACTGGAAATGCTGCTGTTCCCAGCAAGCAGCACATATCAATCTGCAGGCAGACTCGAGTCTAATATGGCTGCTTATCAGCTGACATTTGCTTTCTTTTCCCAGTACCAGGTTTTACTAAGGGTCCTTGAGGCTTGAATATTGCTAGTGCTTATTAAGAGTTGTTTTGAGAGAGGTTTGTGTGGATTGATGTGTTTGTCATCAGTGACTTCCATGGCAGTGATCCTTTGATGTAGATGTTCAATCCGCCGTAGTGTCTGATAGGCTTGAACTAAATTGGAACACAATTCTGCGTTATTAATTGACAAGTTAACACACAAAACTCCTGTTAAAGATTTTTCATTACAGCCTTTTATTTAGTAAAAATGTGTTTAGAGTCTGTATTCTCAAATTGACTTCTGTCATTAGGCTGCATGTAATGGTCGGTAAATCCTGAGTTTGAAAGGCAGGCTTCAATATGGTATTTAAAAGGAGGCTCTGCAGGTTGTTTTTGTAGTGATATGTGTATTTGTGTACACATATATATTTAATAGTTTGTTTTTAGAAGACTAGAAATACACTATCATATATATGTAGTTTACACATTGGATGGTTTTATACATTTTTAGGGAGTGTGATTTTTAGGAGCCTGCAAGTAAGTTTTATTTATGTTTGTGTAAAATATTTATACTTGCATTTATGTACAGTATAAACTTAAGTATTAGTATTTAGCAGCCTCACTAGACAGTATCCTGGCTGAATAAAGTGCACGTGAACTGGATGGGTTGCTGACAGCACCATGGACCAAAGGAACCTGGCAGTGAACTGGGGGTCTTGTGAAGAGAAGCAAGAACTTGTATAAAGCAGCACAATCTTGCAGCGTTTTGGAGAGCTGCTAAACACCATTTGAGCACCCTGGCTTTTCTTTTCAGTTTAATGGTGTTAGTTTCACGTGGACCCTTGGCAATGTTGTGGTGAGGCTTTGTGAGCAGCCACAAGTCTCTGCAGCCTTCCCGGCGTGACAGACTGTTGGTTACAAATCCAACGTGCAGCTGCTTTTTGCAAGTTAAATAAGACAAGGTCTACTCCTACTCCACTTCGGTAAAGTACATTTTTCTCCACCCAAATGTGCAAAATATCTCAAGTCTGTTGGTGACACTGGAACATTTTATTTTATTTTTTTGGCAATGACACATCAAACTCCAAGAAATGCCATACCCTGTAGTTTCTAGAGCCAGATAAAACACAGCACTTTCTAGTGGTTATTTTTCTAGAAATTTTTTTTTAAAAAATTATGATACTTTGTCATATTCAGTATGTAATTTATAAATATTTTCTGTCTCTGTATTGAATTACTTTGGCATTTTATATATTGTGTTTTGTTCCTGTGCTCTAGGTCTGATCCACAAGCCTCTGAGATCAGTCTCTCACAGTCAAATCTGGAAGTGTTTTTAGGTACTTAAAGAGGAGTAGGCCTTGCTGTTTAATTCTTAGCATGTTTACGATATGTCATTTTTTTGGTAAAAGTAAACAAGATACTAAGAGTTCTTCCCCAAATCCCAAGGCATGTGTGTTGCATAGTGACTATGTGATGTTTGGCATGATGGCTAAAACAGTCTGGTGCTGAAAGAAGGTGGGGAAAAAAAGTGGATGGGAAGATGTTTAAAAAAGATTTCAACCTTTGGAAATCAGTACTCAGGATTTGTTAAATTCTTGGAAGTAGAAATGTCTCCTACTACGGTGTCATCTGTTCCCTAAGAGCCTTGGGGACGTGGCATGTGTGATGAAGGCAGGGAGAGCTGTTGGAGCTGACTCTGCTTGTTCTCTGTCAGGTTTGGCCCATTGTGTTTCCTTGTGATTGATCATGAGAATATTGTCTGAATGCCACACACTTGGGCTGATCTGGAGTTTTTGTCTTGATTTTTGTCTCACTGGGAGTGACACAAGTTGATGTCTTGTCATAAAATTGTACTAGAATTTGGTAAATGTTCACTTTGGAAAATGATGGAAAAAGCCCACATATACTCCCTGTTTCTCTCATGTGTCCGTCACTGGGAGTACTCTTAAATAATCAGAAAATTGCTCCTATGCAGTTATTTTTCTAAAGATTATTTAATTTTCTGGAACTGTTTCATTTATGATGGGTTTCATTTTTATGTTTTAGATTTAGGTCAGGTTTTGATTTTACATATTGATGAGCTTGTCAAACTTCTTCATGTGCGTTTAATGTATGTAATGACTGAGAGTATTATTTATGCAAATAATTTGAAAATACAGCAACTTTAGCTATTGTTTTAATCTCTAAGTAGCATTATTAACATTCGTCAATGCTGATTGTTTCTAACTTATATTTTCTGCCTTTCTGGCATATTTTGGTTACATGGCCAGTTGCAAAAAGCAGTAGCATAATTCAATTATCAAATTAATGTGATACAATACACACTTGCAAAGTAATTTATTTATTGCAGTGGATTTCCTTGCTAACTAGTCCATAATCCTGGCAGAGACTCAGTCACTAAAAAGAAATTTGAAAAGATTTGTCATTTGCATCTGTTCGTTCCGTATCCCAAATGATGAGTAAATAGCTGCCTGTGGAAATTGAAAGTGTCAGATTAAGCTGTAGCTAGGAAATATTTTTCCTTTTATTGAACACATTCCCAAGCTTTCCAATACTTTTCTGTCTCCTCCTAGTCCCAAGCCATAGCCTAGGTGGTCCCAAAAATGCGGTGTAATGGGTCCAGACTCTTAGAGTCCAAATAACAGTCTTGAATGGCTGAACTAATAAAATATGCATGATTATGAAGTGAAAAGCTGTTTCTCAAAACACTCTGTTTTAAAACATGAATGTCTGAGCTGCTTCAGCTGCCTTTTAGCCCTGATTAATGCAGTCCTTAAAGCAGTGGCAGCTCTGCACCCACAAAACACACCCTCCACCCCTTGGCCTTTTTCAGTCTGTGAGAGGAGGGTCTGGCTGCTCACAAGAGCCTTAAAGGTGTCCTCGTAATTGTTATTTATCTTACAACTACACAGAGGATGTTTTCTGCTGCAGCACTGCCATCCAGAGCAACCTTGGAGGGGCAGGGGAAAATGTGTGTGGTACAACACAGAACAGAGGACGTGGCTAATTGGAGACAACCAGGATATCATAAAGACCTTGAGGACCTTGAGGCTTGAAGTAAAAAGTGCTGTGGCCGAATCTGAAGAAATTTCCATATCACTGAAATGGGGAGGTTTTTGAACAGTTGTTTTTGGCTCTACCTGGATGAAAAATAACCTTAAGGGCATTTTAGGTGGGCACTGGTTCTAAGAGGGACTATTTCTTGTGCAGGCTGCCTCAGGCACAGGTTTTGGCTTGGTCCATGCCAACTGAAAATGTCACTGGAGAAGCAAAACCAATAAACTGTTTGGGGTTTTTATTAACCCTGTGTAACCGCTCAAGGTAACACATTCTGATGAGTGCAGTCTTCCTGACTGGGGACTGATAGATGCAGTCTCCAAAGGACTTGTTTGTACCATTAAAATCAAGGGGTTCTGTGTGTGTAATCATTTTATAAGATCACAGCCTACTGCTGGAATTTGAATTATGTTGTAGCTGCATTCTTTAAGGATGTGTAATTTTTAATTTTTTTTAAATGCAGTTCTTACTCGTAAAGGCAAATTCTGTTCAAAGGATTCTGGCCTTTATCTAACCTAGAACTGAGGTTCCCAGTCCAGAAACACATGTTGAAACAGCATAAATAATTTTGTGAAGTATTCAGTAAGAAGTGCTATTCTTTCATTTTGGTGGAGTTTGATATTATTTTCTTTAAAATCTCTTTCCTTGTATATTTTAGTTTCAAACATTACTGCTGCAGATCTTGGGTTCCAACAATTGTAATCGTCTGCGTGCAAGACTGTGTTTTGCTGCAACAGTTTTTAAGTTATGTATGTTGATGATGATTATTGTTGCTGACCTTGCAGTACACTGGGAAATGCTCATATGAGCAGAAATAATTCAGATGACAGAATCTGAACATGTACCAGACCCAAAAGTCTATTGAATAAGAAATTTAGAGCCTCTGCAGGACTTTTATGTGAAGTGTGTCATAGGAATTTCTTGAAGTCATTACAGCTGGCTTAGCTACTGAAATCATTTGTGCACGTTTTGTGTCTTGTGGAACAATTGGGCTATTAACTAGTGCATTGAAGGTAGGAACACAGAAGTGTTCTGAAGAAGTGAAATCATCCTGTTTGCATATAAAGAGGAAAATACTCTCTGCTTTCTGAGAAATAAACTTGTATCAGCTGTGCCGAATGCAGTGTCACTGTTTGGTAGCAGCAGAATTGGAAACTGCTGGGCCCATCTGGCTCCCATCCCCTCCCTTCTCCACACCCCTTCTTCTGAAGTGCTCTTGAGTAGGTTGGATGCACTCTAACCTAACTTTAATTGTCATTGTCTGGGTATCTCTTATTTTTGCTTGCTTGGTGGTCTCTTACAAGATTTTTGTTCTTCTGCAACCTTTTTGCTTTGATGCAGTTTCTTATTTGTTGGGGTTTTGAGATTTTTTTCTGGATAATGTCTAGTTTGGCGTCTCAGTTAATACCAGTTTATGTGACATTCACTTTTCTTTCAGTGAGAGCTTGGCTGCGGTATCGGTAAACTAAGGGGCAAACACTTTTGTTCTCATGTGTGAGTTGACAGATTTCAGTCTCTGTTGAGGAAAGGGTTTGCAATGATTACTGAATGTCTTCTATTCAGGTATCAAGTGGTTTAATAGCTCAGTGAATGGCCGTGGCCACTGTGTGTGTGGTGAAGAGTTACTGCTCTGTAACTGCGTTCAGAGCTGCATGTCAGCTGCCTACACATAAATACTCACTGTTTGCAGGGAGTGTTTGCTCCCGTGTTGTGCTTCATGTGTGTGTGCAGATGCAGTCCAGTGGTGCTTGTACTTAGGGCTTGGTACTACAGAGCATCTCCTGTGGGAAAAGCAGAGTTTTCCCTCTTAATAAGAACTCAAATGCAGGTCAATCCATTCTTCTAAAGGTGATCCCATTGTGCTAGAATGAAGACATCAAATGTAACAGACTTACCAAGACACTGGGAGGTAACTGGAGAAATAACTTCAACAAACCCAAATAACTGGATTTAATGCTTTCACAGACTTTTTATACCTGGAAATGTGTGTATGTGATTAAGCTGAGATTCTGTGAAAGAAAAAACAAATGAAGTAAGTATTTTTTCCTTCATTTTATTTACAGGTACTAAATGAAGCAGTGGGTGCACTGATGTATCACACTATCACTTTAACTCGAGAAGACTTGGAGAAATTTAAAGCACTTCGAATAATTGTCCGAATCGGCAGTGGTTTTGATAATATTGACATCAAATCTGCTGGAGATTTAGGTATGACTGTTACAGACTTTATTTCGCATCTTTCGCTTGCCTCCAGAAATCCGATAGCATCTAAATCTTTGCATTAATGTTTTCTATGTGTTTTATACTAGCATCATATGTAAGCTGTATAATTTTCTCATTAGACTGTTTAAAACTCATTATGGAAACACTAGCATTAGTTAATTAAGTGATAATATTAACAGCTTTGTGACAGGATGACAATCCGCCTGCTCTATATAAACTCAAGGAGTAGGGCCATAATTTTTCATCTCTTTCTTTCTTACCCCAATTGTATATTTTAACTACTACTACTGTAATCCAATTACAAAATATAATTCCATCACCATGGCATAGCACTTCTGCTTGAATAAAAAATGAGATCATTATCAACTGTCTGAGACTTATTTATGATGCATGAGATTTAGTACTAAACCACTCCATAAAACAGAAATACCGATTTCACAGGAGAATCAGTTGTTGCCGCTTCAGAATAAATTCAGCTACTGGAACTATGAGGAGATGATGCTTAATGTTTCTCTGTAACAGAAGCAATGGTCTGATTTATACTTTTCTTACTGTAGGTTAAACTATCTCCTACCTGTAGTCTACTGGTCAACCTACCACTTGGAATAAAGATTTCCCTCAGGTTTTTTCCAAGATTGAGATGACCAAGTATGTTTCCATTATGCTCTGAGAAAGTCTTGGAAACATTTATTTCAGTGTGGCAGTGCTTAGTCAGAGCAATAACCCCACTGGTGTAGTGAGGAGTTGTAGTATGGTCTGTTTATCAGCTAATGATAGTAAAATACCCACTTGGTTTAATGGCAGTGGAGTTTGAACAGCAGACAGAGCCCAACCACTCCTTGGTGAGTTTTATAAAGACCAGGTCAGGTCTGAATGTCACTAGTGCCAGTCAGGCACGTGTTGTGAGACTCAGAAAACAAGTGTCTGTGTAGAGGTTGGCCTGGGCTAAAATCAAGATGAAAAGCCAAAACCTAGGTGCAGATCAAAGGCTCCAACCAGTCAGGAGGGGAGAAAGTCAGGAGTCTGATTTGTGGAGAAAATTCCTGATAAGAGGCAAATCTTTGCATATTTGTTGGCTGTTTCTTCTGCAAGTCTCTGTGCTGGATTGTAACCCAAGTTTATAACTTAAGTGCAGCCACATAACTCTTCAAGCCAGAGTCCAGCAGATTTAGATTTTCATTCATATGAAATGCTAAAAAGCCACATTCCCTATCACTCAGTTCCTATGTTGTCATTAGCCTGATTTGTATAGTTAGGATCCAACCTGTTTGTGCATCCCAATATTTACAAAATACAACTGTCCACTATGTCAAAAGCCAGTAAATGCTGTAAGGATTACAGAGTAAAATCTCTGATTTTAATAGTTTGGGTGAAAGGGTTGGAATAAAATACTAACCACTAATGGGATAAATCACCTTCCATTTTTTGAACTAGTGCAAATAATGCACATCTCAAGGAGGTAATGTGAGAGTGAACTGCTCTTTATGAAAAGGTTTGATTCGTTTTTGAAATGTAGAGTTAGACTGCAGATCTGACATGGTCCTGAAATTACGTAGTAAATTCTTGAGTTATTTTTGTAGTGCTGGCACATGGGGCTGTTACCAGCTTTTTCTATTAAACATTACTTTCGTATTAGCAGTTTTATCTTAAAAAGCATGAGACCGTGTTTCTTGGATAAAATCTGATTTTTCTCCATTTTTACTAGAAAATCTGTATAATCTGTGGGTGTAGCTGGGTGCAAGTGAAGTGGGAGTCGAGGAAATGCCTGTTGGCTCCTGTGCTTTTCAGTGTTGAACTCGTGCACAAAATCACTGAAGGCAGTGGGAAAAGGGGAAGGGAGCATAGATCGATAGATATGAGAGTGTACTGTCTTTTCCTGTGTGAAATGTCTCTTCATTTCCTTGCTTCTCTCTTGCTGCTTTTTGTGGTTTACAATGTCTCTGCCTTTCAAAAAAAGCCCTGTTTTCAAAGTTGGAGAAAAATAAGGAAAAAGAAGTTCCTGCAGTTCGGGAGAGAAATGGCTCTGACTTTGCTTCCCTCAGTTTCTAAGGAAACCTATTAGGGAGGATGGTATATTATTTCTCTTTCTAAATAAATAATATAACTCCTTTTAAAGCATTATTTTGTTGATGCCAGCTATTGGAAGACACGATTATTAGATTTACTTTGCCTTCTAAAACCTTCATTTTTGCTTCATGAAAAAGGCTTTTTGTATAAACAGGTGTAGCTGTTTAATATGATGTACTTACAGGGATGTTATTTTTCAGTCTTTTACCTTTCTCCTCAGTTGTGCTTTTTTCCCCCCCATTTTAAAGAAGTGTGAGTTTCCTGCTACCATTTATGTTAACAGGATGCCAAGATTAATATTCCAGCAAATGGTGCTGGTATATCTTTTTGTAAGTGTAAGGGCAGTGACTCAGCAGACAGGATTATCTCCACAGCAGAGGAAAGAAAAATAGTTCCGCAGGTTCCTTGTGTTGCTTTTTATCAGTGTAGAGAAAGCTGTAAAAAAAGTAATGGGCAGCAGAATAAGGGCATTCGAATGTAAATGTAGATAAATATGGTATAAGCTTATTATTTGTCATATTATTGTTATTGCTGTTATTGAAGAGGATGTTTCTTCTTCCTTGCTTCATAAGATATGCATGCTGCCGTTAGCTGAGGACTTACTGAATATTTAGTTATGTAAAAACCCAAACAGTGAAAGCAGTATTAGGGTGTTTTTAGGATACAAAACACTTTTTTTTTTCTCCACCGTGAAATTATTCTGTGTGCTATTTGTTGTCTCAGTCAGCAGAACTGAGAGACAAACATTTGTGGGAGCTGATGATTAGTGAGAGAACATGCAGTACATAGACTGAAGAGAGACAAGTCAAAAAGGACACAAATTTTTTCAAGCACACGTTTTGCTTCACTGCTGTGTGTTGAGTACTGGAAGGTAAAAAGCAGAATGGGGTTACTTGCATGCAATTACAATCACTTGTTGCCTTGTCTGTTTTTTGAAGTAAAAAAAGCTTATTGTGAGTTGAATCAATCCACCTTCCAGTTTTCTGTGGGTATCTGTAATACCCTTTTAGCTGCTTGATGTTATGCCTGTTTCAACTAGTAACTTTTCAGCTATTAGCAACATGGACTTAATTTGGCATTACCTTTACATGCAGATGTTGCATTTCCCTGTTGACAATTAGATGGGTTCCCTCTTTAATTTGAGGGACCAGGAAAGGGCTGGCATTCTGTTTGTTGTAATTTTACAAGCCTGTGTGCAACACATAACAGATTGTCCCTCCCTGTGTCATGTTTACTCATACATGATTTGGAATTACTAATAGTCATCCTGTGAGGGCTCCGTAAGAGTTGCTGTCATTATAAATCATTTTATCATTTTTGTAACTTGCATAGATGGCTTTTGGGAGCTTATCTGCTCAGTAGTAGAAAGCCAACTCACAATTAAACCTGAACAATGATCGTTAACCACACTGTTGAGAGCAAGGCAGATTTCTCTTTGCTATTCAAAACACCAAGCTCAGTGGAAACGTAAAATGCTTACCAAGACGCAGGTTCCAAACTATCTGGCATTTTCAGTGCTTTCCTTGTGTGGTTTCAGTGACCTGTTCACTATTTGCCATAGTTTGCAATAAATAAAAACACAATAATAATCAGAAAAAAATAAGCTTGCACATATTTATCAGGTATTCTGTCTGCTGCTACAGTCAGAATCTTAGTATGTGTGCTAGACATGTCAAAATATCTGTAGTTTTAAAAATCATACTCCTGAATTGCTGTTCAGTGGGAAAAAAGTAAGCATTGTTTGGCAACTGGTGTCCTTTCCCCCGCTGTTCGCAGGGATTGCAGTGTGTAACGTGCCAGCCGCCTCCGTAGAAGAAACAGCAGATTCTACCATGTGCCACATTCTGAACCTGTACAGGAGAACCACCTGGCTCCACCAGGCCCTGCGGGAAGGCACGAGAGTACAGAGCGTTGAACAGATTCGGGAAGTGGCCTCTGGAGCTGCCAGGATCAGAGGGGAGACCTTGGGCATTATTGGATTAGGTATGTTGTCTTGATAGGTGGTTTAATACTCTTCACTTGAAAAGATTTGAGCTATGAAAATGGAACACTGCCATCCACTCCATGTCACACATTGTGTATAATCCCTCTTTGTTCCTGGTGTTTATGTATTTCAAATGTTTTCCCTTTAGACACAATAATTTTCCTCAGAAAACTGATTTTGTTGCTGATATTGTCCCAGTTCTTTGGGTTTCTGTACATCTTTCTGCTGCCGTATTTTCTGGTGTCAGGCACACTGGTTGTAAGAGAAGACAGCATCACTTCCCTTTCCCAGGACAAGGATCCTCCTACTTCAACCCAGTGTCACATTTATATGTTTTATTCCTTATCCACTGTCTTGTCTGGCTCTCTTTGGCCTGTTTTCCTTTTACTGTTTTTTACACAACTGAAAAGTCTTTGCTGCAGTAACAGCCTGCAGAGCAGGTACTTTGTGCATTTGTTTGAGCTGCATCTGAAATTGTATTTCAACTCTGATGAGAGGAAAAAATATATGCAAGAAAGTTTGAAATGTTTCCAGGCCTAATAAAATCACCTACTTACCTCTCTGAGTGGCCCTGAATGTGTTTCAACATCCAACAGATGGACAGGCTTGCTTGAGATGAATTAATTACTGTCTGTTACAAAAGTAGAGAAGAAAAACAAGCAAGTCAGTTTCTATATAAAAATTATTCAGTCATGTGCTTGTCTTACACAGATCTGATAGACTTGGATGTAATTGCTGTGCTATTCATCCACAGGAATTAATAATATGATTTTGACAACAAAGCAGCATACTTAAGTGACTGTTCCAGTTACACATTGCTGTCAAATAACTCAAGCCACAAACTCTTACTTTTGGAAACTGAAAATAGCCTGGCATTACATGGTACTCATTTAGATGAGTGTGCAATACACCAAAACCATCTTCACAATCAGAGTTGCCTTTAAAATATGACTTTCAAGGAGTCAGTCATGAAGTTGCTTTCTCCAATCTGTACCCATGTGATTATGCTCTCGTTTAAACACACAATCCTTACTGCACTCGCAGTCACAGCGTCTGTAAGTAAGTAATAGACAGTTGCCTGCAGTGTTTCTAAAATGGAAATGCATACCTAGTTTTTAAAACTTAAGCTTTGGCTCACATGCTATGTGCATATTTGCTGGAGATATCTGTCCTGTTGTCATTGGATTTTTGGGGTTTTTTCCCTGAACAAATTCAGACTTTAGATTAAAAAAATCTTTCAGCATTAGCTTCCTTAAGTGAATGTTGTGTGTTGGTTTTGTTGTGAATGACTGAAAAGTATAGAGAAACAAATGGATAATCAGATTGCCAAAATGTACATAAAGCTTTCTAAAATTCTTGGTTTTGGGTTTAGTTTTAAAAAGCAAACCTCTTACTTGCAATGGTATATTAAAAACCCCAGCAAAATCTGATTTTAAAGGCACACATCTGCTGAAGTTATTAACCAATCATTTTCTCTAGTCTGTTGTTGTTCCTATATCTTTTCCTACAATAGAATATTCACTGTTTCAAGGAAAAAATAAGCTGTAAAGTGACTTTTGGAAACTTCCACTCTTTCTTCTTGTGCATGCATGCCACAGGACATACCACTTTCATTCTGACCTGTTCTAACAAACTCCTATGTAGCTCTCTATTAACAAAGAGTAAAAATGTAGACTTAAGAGGTGTGGCTGTACTAGAGTTCCTGTGTGTTAAAAACAAGCTCTTAAGCTGTGATGT
Source organism: Grallaria varia (assembly GCA_013396735.1). Taxonomy (NCBI): domain Eukaryota; kingdom Metazoa; phylum Chordata; class Aves; order Passeriformes; family Formicariidae; genus Grallaria; species Grallaria varia. Next base: position 705,833 of record VWZG01002444.1, on the reverse strand, counting down.
ACTCCCTTTTCTAGTACAGATCACTGCAAGAGGCTACTTGTCTCTAGTTTCCAACTAAAACACATATTTAGAACCAAAAGACTTCAAAAGACTGTTGTCCTTAGGTTGTGTTTCTCTACTAGTGGCCTCTTTCCACATCTGGAGTTTTGCCTCAGTGTATTATTTTTTTATTTAGACATGTCAGTGTCAGAAGTGATGATCCACTCAGAGGCTGTGAAGTGAATGTATTACACACAAAATAAACAGTTCTCATCATCTGTTCCGTAGTTCTTTTCTGTAGTTCTGTGTAGTGTTGCAGTTTCTGTCCTTTCTTGTTAACGTGTGTCTGAGATCATCTCCTCTCATCCACAGCTGTGTTTCTCTGTTCTTGTTGAAAACTTACGGTCTCTTCAGCAGTGGGTTGCTTAAATTTATCACTTCGCTGCTGCAACAGCTAACTCCAGGCCTCCTTCGCGTCTGTTCCTGGGCTTTTCTCTTGTTCTGCCAAAGAGAAACACCCTAGCTCTTGCCTATCTCTGTGCTAGGGAATGACTTTGTCATTCCTGCCAAAGTTTCAGCTTCTCACTTATCCACTGGTCTAGCCAAGTTTTGTGACTCACTTGCCTTCTTTCCATCACCCACTCTCTTTTTCTTTGCTTTCTCTCATGCATATTCCTGCTTTGACACTTGGTCTGTCCTGGTTAATCCTATTACTCTGTGCTCTTCCTTTAAAGTTAACCTCGTCTCTCATCCTGTTCTTGTACTGAGGTTGAAGATAAGCAGAGACTGCCCAGCATAACACCTCCTTTATGTGCCTCTGGGCTGCCCTCGCTCATTGTCGTGTTGTTTGGTTAGACCTTGAGCTCCTATGGGCACAGCCTGGCTTTTTTTCTGTCTTTGTGAAGTGTGGGGTTTTTTGAGCCTCGCATAAATAATAACATCACATCATCAAACAGCTGTCTTTGTCACTTCTGATCTTTTATTACTATCCAGTGTCCTGTATTTCAAGTGATGCATCACAGGTGTTGCTAGTAAGCCCTGCATTTAAAAAAAAATAGCTACCTTTCCATCTTATCTTCAGACATACAGCTTTTGGGTTTTTTTGAAGAAAGAATATTTATGATCAGCAGCATGTAAGTACTTGGATGAATAGATAGGACCTGGTTCTGCTCCAGTGATAATTTTACAGCAGTGAAGTCACACTCCCTTCCTCTTCCTTCCCAGTGACAAATGCTGATGACTAACAGCTAATGCATTTCCTCACTGGAGAAAGGTGAAATTCTTCCAAATAAGTTTGTCTCCGCATCATAGTGAATGTCATCACTCAGTTTGTCTTTCCTCACCTGCTGCATTCCCTCATCAGTCCCACGGCCCTGCCTAGATGTTGGCCAAGTTACTAACCTGCATTATAAGACAATTAGGCTTAAGAGTTGGGTGGTATTACCATGCAATAAATTACAACTCCTAGCAGTCCTGCTGGCTCTCTTCATGCGCTCAGCAGGAAATGTAACGAAACAGCGCTGTCCACGTTGCAGAGTACTCCTAGAAGGGGGAAAAATTACCCGTATTCTCCATCACTGTTGCAGAGGCAGGGAAGAGCTGCTAAGTGAAAGCACTTTTTCTTTCCATGAAAGTCTTCAGGCAGGTCACCAACATTTCCACAATGTCAAGGTCGTTTCATAAAACTTTATAATACCAGCACAGAAGGAGTGTTCACTGCCCAAGGGCTGATCAGGGTCATTGGCAACTGCAGCTGCTGTCCTGTCACACTCAAATCAGGTCATTGACAGGTTCAGCATCAGAGATACCTGCAAATTGGGGCACTTGAGGGGAGCTGGGAGACTTGTGGGGGAGTGAGTGAGTGAGTGAGACTGTAACAGGAGACTCGTGTGGTTTAGAGTCTGTTTTGGAAAGATGCATGGACCTTGTTAGAACTTCGTCTAAATCTCTAATTTCTAAAATAGGTGTTTGTTGCTTTCTGCTTTTTTTGCAATTGTACACAACGTGCATTTTTTGCATTCTTCTCACACTACAGACCAAGAAGTTCACTTAATGTTTTGAACTTATGATTTTGCTTTCCCTGGAAGCAGCCATTCATGTTCATAACAATTCTACATGCTCTTAACATAGAGTTGTCTTAAAGTTGGGGTGATTTGTGTGCTGCATTGCCTGTGATGTACTAAGGTAGGTTTTGAGCCACCTTTCATGCCCAGGAGAGTCTTGTATTATACAATTTTTTTGGAAAGGTTAGAAAGCATCACAAGTTTGTGGTTGTACTGTATTTTTAGATTGCAGTTTAGAAAGGAATTGGCAAATCATGTGTGTAACGACTGAGACTAAATATGAATTGTCAGTTGCAGAAGAGTTTTATCCCATAAAATGATTGTAATTGGACAATTCTGGTTAGCAGTACAAACATGATTCCCAAGTGTTTCTAAAGGAAATTTGTGCCCATTGACAAAGGCTTTGGTTTGTTGGCCTGCTTTCAGTGAAGGGGGAAGTGTGGCTTTTAACTGGACAGTCTCTTGTGAGAGGTTTCAGTGTCATGAATCCCCTCAGCTATTGGTGTTGTAAAGAGTGTAAAAGAGACGACAGAATGTTGCATGTGAAAATGAATGGAGCTGGAGTAGCAGCTATTTGCTTTGTGTAAAAAAAAATAAATGTTTACAGTTGTGTGGCTGATTCCTTGAGCTGTGAACACGCCAAAATTTGAAAATAATAACAGTGTTTGTGCTGAAAAATTTCTAACTCAAATTTACAAAAACAGCTTGGAAAGCAAACAAATAACAGGCATGCAAGTATTGAAATAAAAGATGTTGAGTAGTATTTTAACTTGGTGTCCCCAAAGAAAAGCAGAAAGCGCATGTCAGACTGACATACTCTTTAATATTCCAAGCACATCTGTCACTTAGCACTGCAGAATTGCTGTGTTCAGGTTAAATGATCAACAAAAAAACCTCTCTTCCTGTGGCTTCTCAAGTTGATTCAAAGAGAAACTGAAAAGCAGAGAGAAATCCCTTCAAGCACAATTGGAAAGAGATGGGACTTCCCTGGGTTAATCTGTTGCTCTTTTGAGCAAACTCAGATGTTACAAAAGGAAACTTGTTGACTTTTTTTTTTCTTTTTCCAAATTAGACAATATTACTGCAGTGTGTCAAGTGATGCTTTTGAAACATCTTTGTCCAACATTTGTAATACTGTAACGCGAGTATTTGGGGTGTAGGCTTCTAACTTGAAAAGTGTGTTAGTTCTTGCTCTTCAAAATACCTGTAACTCATTAGGTGTATTCAGCTTTTTTTTTTTCCTCTGTGTATTACTGGTAGTGTGTCGAAGGAAAAGACACGCCTCCTGATGCATGTGGCATGAAGTCATGCCCATACAGCAGTTTTGGGCACAGCCCTGAAATGTGACAGTAAGGAAAGTGGAACAGAAAGACAAAGGTCGACCTGAATACCAAGTGGGACCGTGCTCTTCTTAACTAGTCGCCATATTATGTATTGTATTTATTTATCATTTAGGTAGCTGAACAAAATCTGTTCTAAAGCCTTTGATGACAGGATCCTCGTAGGCATTTTAGTGCTGGAAGGGTGTTATTCAAAATGAAAGAAAATACTAGTTCGGAAAGGAGATTCTGTGCATTCAGATTAAACAAATGATCTTTCATTGCTTCCATTTTTGAGGATTAATTTTATAGCTTTTTATTAAAGCCAGCTGGTTTGACATGGGTAAGAGTAAGTCCTTGGCAGGATGTGTTCACAGGCGGTGGTGTTTTGCCATAAACAGGCCCAGCAGGCAAGCCTTGTATTACACAGATTATTGCAGATTAGGTGACATCTTCTGGCATTCCAGATATCTGGTTACAAAAGGTGCAAGCCTCCTGCTTTGTTTCAAGCAAGGCAGTGTGAACCAGTCCAGATGTACCATTTCTGATCTTAGTGATGATTTTGAGCGGGATGGGAGCTGCCTCTGTTTTATGCTCATCCAGTTGCTGTACAAAGCGGTACAGTTAGACACAAGCGTTCCCATCAGGAAGGAGGAGACTGCTTCACACCAGCTGCTTCACATCTGTTCTCATTGCGTGCTTGTCTTGTTCTAGGGCGTGTTGGGCAAGCAGTAGCACTACGTGCCAAAGCCTTTGGCTTCAGTGTGATTTTCTATGACCCATACCTCTCGGATGGCATGGAGCGTGCTCTGGGACTGCAGCGGGTGAGCACTTTGCAGGACCTGCTGTTCCACAGTGACTGTGTTACCCTGCACTGCAACTTGAATGAACACAATCATCATCTTATTAATGACTTCACCATAAAGCAGGTAATAATCTCTGTGGGCACCCTCCACACTGGTGCTGGTTGCCAACTCTGCGTAGCATTTGTTTATGTACGTGGTCAGATTCTCATTTGGAAGAAATTTCTTTCCCTTTTGCTGCTTTTGAGATCATACAGGTTTATAGTTGATTAGGAAATAGCTGGTGGCTTGTGTGTTGTTGCTTTTGCTGTCTTTTTGGCTCAGTAACATTGCATTTGTGGGAAGCATTTGCTCTTCTTAATGTCCCTCAGATTTAATAAAGTGGTGTTGACATAAAAGGACCTTTTCTGTCTTGTAGTAACTACTTCCTTTACATGTGTATTTTCAGATAGCAATTCTGCCTTTCAGTCTTTGCCCAGTTTGAGGTCTTTCAGTGCAATTTAAGGATTGTGACTAAATGGCTCCCCCCTGTGCTCAGTCCCGATGCTCGCAGAGCACTTCATGGATGGAGCTCACTTACAGCATTGTGTTACTGGGAAAAATAATGTTTCTTGGAAATTAGTACTGTCCTCTCTCAGAAGTTTTAGGTAATACTAAAATGATTTCAAAATCTAGGGTTAGTAACTGCTCTGTTATTGACTAATTTGATGGTAAACTTTTTCATTAAATGTTTGGCTTCTGACCCTGACCTCAGTGTAGGCGACAGTGAGAAATGAAACACTGAGGTGCAAGAATGGAAACCATACAGGAAAGAAACCCCAGGACAGAATAGCTGATTTTGCTGGTTTTTATGTGTACAGTGTTTGTATGAGTTGGTAACAATGACAGTAGCAGTCTTTTGCAGTAAAATCATTGCTTGTCTTCTGAGAAATAGTTTGTACCCACTACTCTTGAACTCTAGGACTGAAATACTTATTGAACGTGTCCCACAGTCGTGTAGGATCCTGGTAGAAAACTGACAATATACCACACTTCTTGACTTGCGAGTTAAGGGATTTTGCAAATTCATCCCAACATAAAATCAGGATATGAGATTTAAAACTCAAAAAATTTAAGAAGCTTAAAATGAAACCTCTAAGGGAACAGAGCTCTGTCACCCTGCCGAGAGCATTCCCCTTGGTTGTGTGCCTGGGTATGTTCCGTGGTTATTGCATGGTTAGATGTCTTTGCAAGCAGACATTCAGACCCAAAGAGAATCACCCTGAATTCAGTAGGGAGTGGTCACTCATTATACAACAGATGTGAAACTGAGGCCACTTTAACACAGGAAGTTTTTGAGTGGAGGTGGATAAATGTGTCGAGCTTTGGAGAAGACTTAGTGCGTTAATCAGAGAAACAAACAAAGCGAAACATGTTAAAACTGAGTAATACCATCTGAAATGAAATGCTGTAATAAACTCTGTACTAGAAAGTATATTGTAAGCATCTGTCTTGCCGTTTGTTACCCTCCATGAGCAAGGCAAGGTTTAAAATGTTAAAAGATAGTTTTTGCTTTGGTTGAGAGTTTGGGTGAAGCAGTCTGTACAGTAAAAGCTGATGGGAAAACCATAAAATTGTAACACCTCTGACTGCTTAGTTTGTGTCTTCCTATCATGATTTAGGTGGACAGATGTTAGAACTGGCCTAAAATTTCTAGAGAGCATCACCTGCCACTTCAGTCCAATATTGCATGCTCATGTAGTAACCAATTTTTAAACAACATACAGAGGAGTGTGGTGCATCTCATTTCACTAAAGTCTCACCCAGAATTTTGTTTAGAATCTGAAATGACATAACCTTAGAATGTCTTTGAATATTTGATCTTGTCTTTCAGTAGCTTTTCCCTTGAATTAGTCAGCTTTCTGCCTAGCCATCCTGCTTGTCCTTGTAGTCCGAGAGTACCTCACACAAGTGTTTCATTGAACCTGTGATAATCAGGTGCTCTTCAGAGAGGCTGAGGTCATCCTTAGTTTTACAGGTCTGAGAAAAAGGCACTGCAGTTTAAACACAATACATTTTAAAGCAGCTGTGCAGGTTTAGTGTAGGTGAATTTTAACAGCAGTCAGCAGTTCTAGCTGTGAAGCTCCTTCAAGCTTCCACCCATTGTTAAGGATCATCTCCAGCTGCATCCACCCTGACAGTTTGTTATGAGTCAATTAATTCATTCCCACTTGAATGCATTTATGCAGCCGTATTCTGTTTGATTTGAACTTATCTTAGTACTAGTTTTAGAGTTTTGTAAATAGTCCTGAAAGGAAAACCGAAGCAAGGTTGTTGGACAGAGGATTTTAGCAGGGTTCCCTTGAATGGAAATTTTCAAGTCCTTCAGGGGGCATGTAAATACACCAAATTAAACTTTAAGCTCAAGTTATCACTTTTGACAGTGATAGGAAGGCTGTATGAGCTCCTACAGGCCTGTATGGCACAGCAGGTGTGATTGTCTCTCTGGTGAGCCCACCTGTGCTGGTTTGGATACAGTTCTCACAGCTGACCCAGGCAGTGGAGATGCAGTGATAGTTCCCATAAGGAATGTCATGTTGTTACTAGACCAGCTGAAGATCCTGCCTCCATTTCTTTTCTGTTCTGATTCCCAAGTTAATTGCATGAAACTGAGAGAAGAGTGCTTTAGTTCTGCTCCTGTAAGTGGAGTTTGGTTTTGCTGTACAGACCAATGGATGGTTCTCTGTAGGCTGAGGAATCTGCAAGTGGAGAGAGGCAGGACCACACTAAACCTAGAGAGTTGGCCAGTAAAATATGGTGGATTTTTTCTTAACATACATAATGCTTGCAGTACTTTATAATACTCCCTATGATCTCATTAAAAAAAAAAATTGCTCATAGCTGACTTTCATCCAAACCTCCTTGTTGTTCATGAATTTGGCATTTTGAATCAGACTTTCAGAGTAAGGATCCATTTACATAAGGTTTAGTTTGATGTGTAGGTTTCAAGTAGTTGAGTTCGTGTCAGAATCTTGGGGTTTTCTCATTGTTATAATGAGAGACAGAGTCAATACAAAATGAGGTTTTTATAATTCATCTTCACCATGGTTTCTGCTCTTCATGCGCTTTACCTTCATGCACAGAAGTGTTTGAGACATCTGGTAAAAGATGAAGTATCGGGGTGGCTGGAAGCAGGAAATAGTAATTTATGTTTTTTTCCGTACCATCTCTCTTATTTAAACTGCCACTTTGTTTTCAAGTTGTGGATATATTGTGGTGTAAATTCTTGTAGTTCTCCCCACACAGTGTCATCTACAATGCTAATCTGCACAATGCACAGCACAGCTTCTCTCCTGGGCACACAGCGTTCTCAACCAAATTCATTTTCATGCCTTTTAATTGAATAATAGAAGAATTCTTTGGGCTTTTATTTGAAAAGTCTCACAGGGGAGGAGGAAGCTGAAGTAACAAAAATAAATAATACATACATCTACTGTGTTTTGGCAACTGAAGGGAAAAGTGTTTGAAAATCCAAAAGCATTGATTTTTCTGAACAAATCATGTAGGGCTTTTATTCGTGTGAAAGTTGAAAGCCACAAAATATGAATTTGTTTAAGAATGTGCTGTAGTTTCTGTCTCATGCAATTTCACAGTGAAATAAAAAGGCATAAAATGATCTGTCACTTTCATATGCACAGTTGTATCTTTTGATCATGTTACTGCACAATATCTGAAACGACGCTTCTATTAAGACACTACTTACGAGAAACAAAAGGTTATTAAATGCTGTGAAATAGCATTTTATGTTAGAAGCATCACATTTGGTGGTACTTTCCGATGGAACGGGAAGACAACTGTTACAGTTTAAACCAGCTGAATAGCCTTTGTTGTAATGGATGCTTCTTTTGAGTAAAAAAATAATGCCACAACGATTTTATTTCATTTATTTTTATTTCATCATTCTTGTTTTTAACTTTCCCTAGATGAGACAAGGGGCTTTCCTGGTCAACACAGCTCGAGGTGGGTTAGTAGACGAAAAAGCACTTGCACAGGCCCTGAAGGAAGGAAGGATACGAGGGGCAGCCTTAGATGTACATGAGTCAGAACCATTCAGGTGCTTTTCCTTTTCTTTTCTTTTTATTTTGTTCACTTTCTTATTTTTAAGTCTTAGTGCATGATACAATCAACGGCAACAAGTAAACTGAGTTTTCCGTTCATTTGGTAGCGAAAGACTCCTTAGCAAAGCAACATGAATCTGTGCAGCACTGGACTAATGCAAATGTAGATGGAGCTTGTGGATGTGGTCAGAAGCAAAAAAACATGCTATCCAAGATTTAATTCCTTTAAAAAGAAAAAAAAAAAATCCAGTGGGTTTATTTAGTAGAAATAGCAGGGGCTTTGGTTCAAATCCTGGGCATGGCTTTGGCCGTGGCTTTGAGGGGAGTGCACCTTTGTCATTGATGCAGCTCTGGAGGCAACTCATGCTGATGTCTGAACAGAGTCTTTCAAAGGCAAAGAGTTGAGATGTGGTGTGAGAAATAAGTGCTTTATGACACCTTTCTGAAGGAAGAGACATATTTTTGTCCAGATTGCCTCTGCAAGAAAACCATAAACGTAACAGGTTACAAAAAAAAGTTAAGGAAGGCTGTCAGAGTGCAGGTTTGGTTTTGCTTTACCCTTTACCAGAGGAGTAGTAACCCTGCTGGCAGTAGCAGGGCTGGTAGCACAAGCCTGAGTTTTTGAGTGACTGAGGAGTGCAGTGTTTTAAGGCAGAAATGTACCACTCCCCTAAGGGGCATTGACACTGCAATGCCAGCACTCCTAATTAGAAATGAGCCTATTTCATGTGTCCTTGAGAATAGGCTGCTGTAGCTTAGCCCTTCAATGTGACAAGCCTTTTTTAGTCTGGACGGGGAGAAATGTCAATTTTAACTGGAACAATCCACATAAGTTTTTGAAGGGCAGGTTGTAAAGACTGGAGAGAGGACAAGTATCTCTCATACCAGTTTGGGGCTGGGGAATAGCAGCTTTGAAAAATTAGAATAGTACCCTTTTAGTCAGAATTCTTATATCTACTGAGGCACAACGCCACATCACAAATATTTAATTTTATTTATGCATACTCTGCATTCATTTGCTCCCAAATGTAGTCATTACAATGCAGTAGTGCTGTGCAAAGCCAGAGTCTTAAGAGCTCAAGGGACTTCCAGCTACATACATTCTTCCTAATTCCGATCTCGGATCTGCACGAGCAGCCCGTTGCACCTCTAGGAAGCCCCATTTACTGCATGGAGATGCCATCTGCAGAGATTCAGTTGCGGGATTACAGCCACAATTTCCTTTGGCTTCAGTGCTGCATGTCTATCTGATCGCAGCATGCAACTCTTTATCCGAGAGTTTTGCCAGATATTTTGATGTTTATTGAACTACAGATGAAATCTATCTCTTTTTTTGAATTATGACCAACTCTGAAAGCACGCTTTTGTCTTGAAGTATTTGTTCTCCTGTAGTTACAGTTGACTGCAAGATTATTAAAACTGGAAATAAATAGGAGGAGCAAGTTTCCATTATTTTCAGTTTCTTTACCCTGTATCTGTGATAACACTTTTACACAGATTCATTGCCTTCCCTGAAAATCAATCTGTAAAGTAAATTTCCTTCTTTCTGTGGCGTTTCTATAAAGGAACCAGAAAGAAAAAAATAGCTAGAAATAACAGAAAAATAACAACTGAATTATCAAAAAACCTGTGTGCTCATGGCCACACTTCTGATTTGAAAAAAATTGTAAGATTTATTATTACTTCTTTAAATTACTAAATGTCACATGGACAGAACAGAGCTTTGTTGGCTAATGCAGTAAAAGTAAAATTGTCATGAACTGGACAAATGGAATGGCATCCTGATTTAATTTGGGTTTTGCTTTATGCATTTCTGCCCCAGAACTGGAGTGGCAGTGGCTGTAGTTACATTAAGTGCATTGGACAGAAGCTAATGTTGCTGCTATGCTTAGGTTCTACCCTTTGACTCTATTAAAGGTGATTGTTGCTTATTTATACCATGAGTAATGTATTGAATTAACTGACAGAATTATAAACAAACCCAACAAGGAATAGAAATGCAATTCTTTTGTGTTGTAAAAATTAATCTGTGTATGTGCAAATCCATCTGGATTCTCCCCCTTCCTTCTCCTCCCCTGCCCAGCCCCCCTCACCCCCCGCCAATATTTTTTGTCATTTGATCTTGTTTTAAATCTTCATTTAGCTTTAGTCAGGGCCCCTTGAAGGATGCACCAAACCTGATCTGCACCCCACATGCAGCCTGGTATAGTGAACAAGCCTCAATTGAGATGCGGGAGGAAGCGGCACGAGAGATCCGAAGGGCGATCACAGGTATTGACTCACCTTATTGGCTCCTTCCCTGCCTAGTTCTTCTTAACAAACCTTTTTCTTCAGTCTTGAAAGATACTGGAAAGAACCAGCCTTAGGTTTTGTTTACCATTTCTAGTATTTGGAACATAGAAATGAGCAAATGCCTACTAAGTCTGTTCTCAGAACTAGAACAGGTCATTTTTGAGGTTATTTGAATTGCAAAGGGAATGTGGGCACTGCAAAATAAATACTTCTTTCATACAAGAGAATTGTACTAACGTGAAAAATCTGCTTTTTTTTCCTTTGTTGCCTGTTAGTATTGGCTGCAAGTCATCCTGGTATTGCTGGTGTCTTTCTTAGCTTTTCCTGTTTTCTCCCTTATACTTGGCAGGAGCAGTTCTCATTCTCTACATCAAAATACTTTGTTGAGAAGTTATTCTATTTTAGATGTTCCTCTCTTTAAAGCATTGCTCAAGAAGGCTGGCATTTTAAAGGGCAAAGTGTCTTTGTTACATAACTACCATGTCATTGTAAACTGCTCACATAAGAGCAAACAGTTACGTCCCAAACATGCACTGCTAATAAATAAAATGAGAAGACTGAGCCATTTGGCATTGGTTTGAATCCCATGTAGCCTAAAATAAAAGGAAGGATTTTCATACTGGAAAATGATTCATTAAGCACTAATGTTTTCTCTTTAGTTGGACTTTGCTGTTTCCCCCTTGGCGATACAGCCTGAATGCTCTGCAGGCACGCAGGGCCATCTGTGTCACCTTGAGAGTAGTTCAGTGCCAACACATTGCTCTGCTATACAAAAAGCACTGGCAGTAGCCTTCCCTCCAGCTTGTGCCTAGAGAGGCTGGGCAATTTAGTTTCATTTACAGCTTGTGCAGAAAGAAGATTCTCCTGGATGCTAATTAAAGGCCTCTCTTAAACTCCTGGTCTGAATTGTCCTTTACTGGACTGTTTCTCTCCATTTTAGAGGTGACCTAAAGAGCCTTACCATCCCTTTGCTGGAATTAGTCCCTGTGCCAGTACTCCAGAAGAGCTCCAGTAGTACTTTTGGTTGTTAGGGTGTTGGAGAACTGTTCCCTGCTCCCAAATAACTCTGGGAGGGATTACACAAACCATCATCCCCTACCTGCGTGGGGGATGATTAACGGGCAAATAAACATTAATAGGCTATGTTCTGAAAACTAAAAAAGAGCTATCCAGGGCTATTTTACGTTGAATTTGTGCAGTGGCCCTAGCATAGGTCCCTGGGAAGGCAGAACTGCAGTTCCTTTAAGTGTGATTGTGCTCTCAGCGATCTGTGTCACTGATTAGTATCGGAGCTGTCAGCGCTGCAGTGTTTGCGTGTGGTTTGTAGTCAGATCAAACCCAGACCAGCGTTAGGGAGGTGGGAATGACATTGAACTGCGGTAAAACAAATGTAGGAAAGATACAGGAAATGTGGGATAAAGTTGAATATATGGAAGCCATAGGGAAACACGGCAGAGAAAGTGTAGAGAGCAAAGATAATTGGAAAAAGGTGTGCAGTGTAGGGATGCAGGCTATGACCACCATCTGATGATAAAGATGTTAAGTGGTTATGCTGTTGCCAAAAAATCAGTGGTGGTGTGATGCTTAAAATAAAAATAATAAGCAGAGATTAAATACTTCTAAACATGTTTTTAAACTTGAAAGCATTCCAAGTATGAAATAAAGAGGACTGCTGAAAACAGTAGAGGAAGTAGGGGGAAGGCAAGTGTGGCAAGTGAAAAGATCATTAGAAGTCTAAAATAAAGAAATACACACTGTTTTTTAAGGGGAGACTAGTGGAACATGTCTACAGAAGTTAGCAAAATGAAGAATGAGAGGGTCAAAGAGGAAGACATGATTAAGAGGGATAAACATCAGAAGAAGAAAGATACTGTTTAAATTTGTGGACGGTTTTGTCAGAAATTGAGATGGATATATATTTCAGCTACATTTAGAATACGATTTCTAATGAGGAGAATGGTAGGAATTCACCCATAATATGGCCTGTACCTCATCTTGTGTGATATTTTAAAATAACATCTTTTCAACTTGTGCACAGGAGATGTGACAAGTTTAGTGATGTCAGTGCAAGTCGTGGAGTAACAAGTATTTGATGGTATCCACTACACGAAAAGCAATTTTGTGAAAAGGCTTTTTTACAGCCCCATTGTGGCCAGACTGATGGATAGAAGGAGCTGGCACAGAGTAGTGAAGTCCTTAATCAGATTTCCAGTAGGAAGTTGGAGACAAAAGCTTGAATGCTTGAACGATGGAGCCTGGGCCTTTTTTGAGTGTTTCTGGGGTACCATCGCCAGCAGTAGCAGCAGTGGAGCCAAACTTATCTCTTTCTACCCCTGTTTGTGCAAACGCACAGTAAGATTAAACTTTAGGAGAGATACATTAAAACAGATGGCAGAAAAAAACACTCCCTCCCCTTCAAATAGGTGGAAATATTCCTATTGCCATGAAGAAAATGTGTTTTATATCTGTTCATGTCATTTGTTGCTGTGGTGGAGATAGTTCTGCAGAAGACAGAGATTTGTCCAGTGCTGAGTCAGTCTTAAAACTTTAGTTATACTGCAGGGGTTGAGCAAAGGTTTTGAAGACATGAAGGAGGGAACTTCTCATGTATTTTCATTTTTTGTAGGAATGAAAAGGATGGCAGAGGATTAATACATGAGAGTAAATAAATGTGAAGAGCAATTGATGTAATTAAGGAGATCAGGACAGGGAGAAGGTGTTGATCGTATCCAGGTTTATGCCAAATTCCATTCAGAATCCTCCATTCTTCAAGAAGGGGTTTTATTGCTGTTACAAGTGGAAGGAAAGGAGAAAGTGATGTTAAAGACAGGGAGTAGGAGGCTACATTATTGAATTTGAGTGGTAGCCGTGCTCTACATTCAAGTTACAGCTTCGTGGAGAGCATGAATCTGGTTGATTTGGGTTTTTTTGAGACCCTGTTTGCAAGACACAAAAAGAGACCAAGAGATCAAAATTATGCAGAGCATTTTGGCCATTATTAAGTCCCAGGCAAAAGGGGAACAGTGAGGATCAAAAAAAACCTGTCATTGTCATTTTATGTATTGATTTAAATATGCAAATATTTGTGACTATTTTAAGAGACGTATTAAGAGCATAAAGCCTACAATTTTTGTGTATTTTTACTTCCTCTCCCTTGCTCCATCATAGGTCGTATTCCAGACAGTCTGAAAAACTGTGTTAACAAAGATCATTTGACTGCAGCTACACATTGGGCCAGCATGGATCCTGGAGTGGTTCATCCAGAGCTTAATGGTGCTGCATACAGGTAAGAGTGCTGGAGACGTAGGAGAAAGAGCTCCTTGATTCAGATGTAGGTATTTGAGAATAGATAGAAGACTTTCCTATTAATAAATGAAGTGGGTTTGGATTAGATAGCAGCTATATTGTTTTCATAATTGTTTCATTTAGGAGAGTAATCTTGTTTTGCTAGCTGAAGTCAGTCATGCTGTTTGTAAGTATGATTCCTCTTATAATCTCTTTTGTTTGGTTAGTATACATGAACAATGCACATTTGTTTGTATATTCAAGTAAAACAATTCTGGTCATCTCTGGTGAGTGCGGTGGAGATTTATGTTCCTTTTGCTGAAGGTAATGATGCAGCAGTAGGTTACAGAAAGACTGGCGATAATAAACTATTCTAATGTTGGTTTGTGGCCTCCAGACACAAGAGAGAACAAGTAACTCAGTATTGAAAACAGTGAAACAGCCTGTGGTGATTATGAAAATATGTTTAAAACAGCGTTTTCTAAATTATATGTTTAATTTTTAAGCAGAAGCATTTGAGGGACTTGATCTATGTATTCTCAATCAACTGTGAAAGCAGGTCTTAATAATTAATAGAAAGGGGCAATTTTTTACATCTAATATGCACATTCTTTAGTTGCTTTGTTTGCTTGAGTCTTTTTGTCCTTTATCCCAGGCAGCTGTTCTTGCAGCAGATTTTTCCTAGTAGCCAGCTTCAGACAATTTTTATTTATGAAAAACATCTGCTTTTTTTTCTTCTTCCAGTATGGTGTTTACACATCAGTAGGATGAAAGTGGCTGAGAAAGCTACAAACAGCTGCTTCCTTTGGTGTCTCGAGGAAAGGGACAGTGCAGCCCTTTTGTTACTTTTGTCATACCTCTTTATCCTAATCATTCCCCTGCCCTTATTCATACCTCTGCCTTATCTTTGTCCTTCTTTAGGAACACTGCCCCATGCTTTTAATAGAGTGGGTATTCCTGGTTTTCTGTTGCCCCATGTGGGAACCCATCTGTGCAGTGCTGAGAACGGAAGTAAAAGCTCGTGTGTCCCAGACTTTGAACAGTCTCATCAGAAAGTGATGGAGAGGTGACAGGGAGGTGTCACCACCCTCTGCCATAACCTCTTTATCAGTAGCCATAATTGCACTGAAGGAAAAGCATTCCTTGGATTTGGTCAACTTGTGTTTATTTCATATAACATGAAGATTTTTATTTTTGGAGCTACCTGAAGAAGAGTGGTTTTATTTGATTAAATTAGATGTTCAGGCGCTGGCGTGCTCCTCCACATTGGTTTCATTGACTGCAGTCTGGAGTATTGAGGGTATGGCTGAATGTAACTGGGGCTTAAAGGCAGGTGTTGCTGGGTTGGGGGTAGTAATTCCACCCCTGCCATGGCAGTCAAGAACAGGGGTCCATGCCCAAATAAAATGTAGGTTTTTGTTCTCATTTTGGGGGGGTCACAAGTCCAGCCAGAAGCAGGCCTCACAGCTAGAAATTAATTTTAACTTAGGAATGTTTTGGAAGTTAATGATTTACAAGGTAAAGACCATATGTATTCAATTTAAGCAGGGTAAACACAGAACTGAATGACTTTTCAAGGCATTGTTTCAGTCAGTGTTTTCGATAAAGAAAATTAATTGTCGAATTCTGACCTCACAGTTGCTTTCCAATGCAAAATAATACTAATTTTGGGAATTTTGAGGCAGAAGTTATTAGTTATACAATAAATATTGAAAGCTGTTTTTTGTAGAGGTGATAGTGTTTGAATGTGGGTGAAGGCAGTTACACTGAGCAGTACAAAATATGCAGCACTTGAAGCTAAGGTTTTATGAAGAAATTGGTTTCGATGGCAGTGTTTGTTGATGCTTAATTCCTACCTGGATTAAGTACAGCCTTTGAATTGATTGTTTAAACCAAATTTTTCCTTGCAGTCCAAGGTTTTGTTCAGCTCAGTCAGTTCTGGAGTCTCTCACAGGCAGTATGGAGTTTCAGATGTGCTAATAACTGTATCGTAGTCATGTAATTGCATTAGAAGATAAGACCTGGGAAATAATTTATATGTTAAAAAATGCAAATAGGTCTTTTGGTGAACTAAAACTAACGAGGCTGTTTTATTCTGGATATATCATTTACTTGTGTTTTGATGTAGGATAGAACTCTCAAATTATCAGATATTATCACAAGCCAAGAACATTGAGCATTCATCAGCAGAATATAATCTAGATGTGAATATCACCAGGTTCTGTGAGAAACAAAACCATTTACTGTGCGAAATGCAAGATGCCCTATCAACACCAAAGGTCACCCAAACAGGACCTATCCCATGAGTAAAGATTCACAATATTCCTGAGAAGGAATTATTTGTAGTGGTCTCGGTGAAGCAGCATGATATACCCTGGGTTTGTGTTATTACTGTGTATTTGTTACCAAGCTGCCTGTTAAATAACACCCTGCCATTTCCTGTGTCACAGAGCAGGCAGGTCATAGGCAGAGTGCAATCTAACAACCAGTGAACAGTGACGGTACCATTTATAGACATGTTGACATATCTTCCTGCCTTCTGATGGGTCTATGAGAAGGCTGGATGAGGCTCTGAGCAGCCTGGTCTGGTGGAAGGTGTCCCTGCCCTTGGCAGTGGGTTGGAATGAGATGATCTTTAAGGTCCCTTCCAACCCAAACCATTCCGTAAATATCTAGGTACTGAAGAGGTACTTGGATGAGAATGAATTTTGGTAATTCAGAAGTTGAGGTACTTCACTGGTAGTTTTCAGACTCTGTAATGCATGATAACAGCATGCACATAAATTTTTAACCTTTTCTGGGATAGGCTCAGTTGCTCGACCAGAGCTTAACATAGTGAGTTCAAGGTGCTTCTGCAGTTTGAAAAAATAAGCAGATTAACCAAAATTAAAGTTGCCTTTCAGCTGTAATCAAGAGGACTACTGTATTTTTCTTCCTAAATTAGGACTACATGGGGGAAGGGAAAGTATGACCATGAAGTAACAGAGTAGGTGTAATTGAGCTCTTGCTTCTGCTTTTACAAAAATTTAATTCAGTGGATGTTTTACCTGGAATATGCCAGAGGAGGAAGGTAGGGAGAAACTTCATAAAGTGCTGGAGGGAATATATTTGCTGGTTAAGAATAAAAAAGCCTTGAATAGAAACAAAAGGGAAGGTTATATAGAATAGACGTGCCCTCCTTTCAGAGACAGGATTTGAACAACACTGATTAAATTGAAAGAGGACGAAACTTACAAAATGAGAATGGCAAAGTAGGGCTAGGAGTTGTCAAGTAAAATACAGTTTCTGTGGAGCAGGACATTATCTGTATTTTTGCTGCTGCCACAAGCAATTGTAGGGCTTCTGGATGTTACTGAAAACCTGGAGGAAACCTGTACCCAAGGAGAGGTGCTGGTAGGTGGAATCCTGGCTATCATAACTTGGTGTTCAAGGGAAATTTTTTAATATACAGAATATGTAGTTTGATTTGCTTAATGTGCCCATAAGGTAACTGTTAATGCTCCTGATTCAGCACTGTCCATTTTCACAAGATGAGGCTCTGGCTTTTCTTCCTGAGGAAAAGGCAGTTGCAGAATTTGCTCTCTCCTCGATTGATCCCAGCTCCAGTGTGTTGATGCTAAGGGAGGATGTTGTTAGAAAGTAGAGATTGTGTTGGGAACAGCTGCTGTGTAGGACTTTTAAATGGAAGTTTATGTCATGTTGTGTTTTGCAAAGCACCTAGAGTAACAGATAAGCTGTTTCAAAATTAAATTAGAATAAGTAAAACAATACCCTGTCTGACAGTTTTCATTGGAATTGAAGCAAATTTGATTAATAAGATTCAAATGGAGTTACTGAAACAAGCAACTAATTCCATTAGCAACTGCAAATTAATTCTAAGGAACCTCTCTGGAGAAGGAATTAGCATAGGAAGCCCTGCAAATATGTGTACAACTGAGAACAAAGTTATCTGGCCTGCAGGTGATGTGATCTGTCACATCCTGATTATCCATCCCACATTGCAGTCAGTCTTGTGGTCTGTAGCAATCTTTCCCAGCATGACCACACCAGTGTGTGGTGGTGTCCTTGTCCCTGTGCCATGTTGGACAGCCATACTGGGCCCCTCTAGCACAGTGTTTGCAAAAAAGCAGCTCCCATGATGTTTCCATGGGGAATAAAAAAGAACAAGCACTAATTTTCTGTCAGTTTGAGGGAATTTAGAGTGAGCAGCACCAACATGTATTACCTTAGAAAAGATGCTGTGGAAATGGGATGAAATTCAGTGTTGAACTCTGATGAGGAGAAAATCAACAGCAGAATAATGTGATATTTGAAAAAGCTTGACAAGCCTGCAAGTGCCTTTTCTCCCATGCAGTCCTGAATAAATACTTGGGTAGCAAAAGCCGCAGTGAGTGGTGGGTTTGTGTGTTGACTTTCAAATGGATAACGCTCTCTTTAGGATGCTTGGGTGAGCAGGACACATCAGGAGAGAACAGGGGATGAGTGTGCAGCCCTATGATGAGGAGGGGAGGCAAAGGGTCACTGCTAAGTGACCAGCGTGGCATAACTTGCAAGTAGGTATTGGGGTATTTGGCTAAAATGAAAACGTATTTTTATCAAGTTCATGTGTAGCTGTTGTTTGTATACAGCACTGTGAAATACCAGTGTTCATCAATTACATCTGAACTTTAGGACTGAAGCAGTAGATTTGCAAGATTTTTTTTTCTAGCCATCATAAAGTCAATCTGAATCAGAGTGTGATTTTTTTTTTTTTTAAAATTCATAAAATATTTAGGCCTTGGTATTTGTCCAGATGTAGTAAAAAAATCTTTAAAACCATCCCATAGTTTTTGTGTTTGCATCTCTCTTTTGTGCAGTCTGCCTAAAGCATCTGCCCTTTGTATAACTCGTAATTCAGACAAGTGCAGTGGCAAGTTTTATGCTGAAAATGTTACTCAGATGCAGTAGGTATGACTTTATCATCTTATGAGTGCAAGGGTATGATTGCTTTTTTTGGGAACTATTGGAAAGCTAGGACTGCAAGAGTAGTGTAAAGAAATACTTTTTCAAACCACAACAATGAAAATTTAAAATTTCTGTATGAGAATGAAAGAAGGGGAAAAAAAAATCCCTGAAGGTCAACTTGATGAAAAGTCGTAGAGAACAGATATTGCATGGACCCAACCAGAATTACTTCTTGTTGAGGTTATACTTCCCGAGGAGCAATGCTTCCAGATTGGTTTCTTTGCTGCGCTGTCACTCATGCTATTAAATGTGAAGAGACAGTCTAGCAAACCTTTATTTCTCATTTGGATAAAATACAGCATCTCTTGCTTTATTCAGCAGCATCTGCATTGGGCGTTTTACCCGGAGCTTGAACTCCCTGTCTTTCTACCTGCTCTGAAAACCAAAGAAGCATCTCTGGAAGGAGGCAGGGTGGGCTTTCTGCTCGGTTTTAATGTGTGCTCCTGTTTTCTCCTCCCAGCAGGTATCCCCCAGGCGTCGTAAGCGTGGCTTCCACCGGCATACCTGCGGCAGTAGAAGGAATAGTCCCCAACCCTATGTCTTTATCACACGGCCTCCCTGCTGTAGCCCACCCGCCCCACGCTCCTTCCCCCGGCCAAACTGTCAAACCAGAAGCTGATAGAGACCACCCCAGCGACCAATTGTAGCCTACGAAAACAGCATTCCCAGCATCGGAGATCGCGGAAAACAAAACTAAACAAGAACGCAAAACAAAACCCTGGATTTTGATTAAAGGCAAAAACCATGAACTTACAGGAGGAGACGATTATTGGTTTAGAAACTGGTCCAATATACAGTATAAAAGGAAAAGGTGGGAGACAAAAAAAAAGAAGATTTGGAAACATTTTTTTCCTCCGTATAAATTGTAGTTTGTCCCTGTCCAGTGGACTGATTCACTGTTTCTGTGTCCTATGGGTTCTTTGTTAAGCAAGAGAAGTTAGTAGTTAATTATATCATGAATGTACTTGTCTGTGTACAGTTTTTAGAACATAAAAAGGGTTTGTTTGCTTAGCTGTCAACAAGGAAAAACATAAGGGAGGCATTCAACAAACCAATTTTGAGATTAAAAATCCTTTCTTTTATATTTTAAGACATGCCCAAAAATGAGGCAGTTGGCAAACTTCTCAGGACAATGAATTTTTCCCATTTTTCTTTCTACGCCACACAGTGCATTGTTTTTTCTACCTGCTTGTCTTATTTTTTAGAATAATTTAGTAAACAAAAGAAAAACAGTTTCTCTCCTAATTTTGGCATGAATTCCCTTATTTCAAAATGAAGACAACCTTGCAAAGAGATTTTGAGGAGAAAAAAAAAAAAAAGGTTTTGTATAAACGAGCGTTGTGCTTTTTGTCACCAGTTAAAGTATATATTATTGGTGGTATCTGGAAAAGGCACTAGACTACTGAAAAGTAGCAGCATTTCATTGCCTACATTGATTCCTTCCTGGTAATGTGGTAGGCTAGCAATATTTTTGGTTAAAATCATGTTTGTGACTGTAACCATTTGTATGAATTATTTTGAAAAAATAAAAATCCCAGACAAATATCATATGTGTAAAAATTTTTATTTCTAGTAACTGTTTATTCAACTTTTATTAGGTTTCTTAGCTGTAATTTTTAAACAGATGCTGTCAAGTATTTCATTTCTAGCTTTACTTTGCTCTCTGTTGTTTGTAATACTGTCTTGGAAGCTTGAAAAATAAAGGAAAAAAAATTCTTTCCATACCATTTTTCCCTTTACATTTCGTAAATGTTGATCTTTTTTCCTGTGTTTCTAATGGAGTTTGAAATTAAGATGGATTTTGATTTGTACACCGGCATCATCAGCTGCAATATGGAAACAGCATTTATGCCACCGCTGTGGGCAGAGCAGAGGAGGTACAACAGCAACACGACAACAATAATAATAATAATAATAAATGTCTTTTGCCGAAGTCCAACATGAGAAGTGTCCATTGTTTTATTTGCTTTTGTGATGATGGAAGTGTGCAGCAGGATGTAATTGTATTTGCTGTATTGCAGGAGTTTGTTTGAGCACAGGCAGAAGTGTGTTGAAGGCAGGTTAGATTCCAGCTGGATGCTCTTTCGACCTTTCCTGTGCTCCTGGATAAGATTCCTTCATCCCTGCACAGTTCAAAAAAGCAAGACAAGAGTTTAGCTGCTGCAAGAAGGAAATGCATGGTGGGCAGAAGTGAGCCTGGACTTAAAGCTCCTCAGTGGTCTCTTGTCTGTGTGTTCGCTGTTAGTCTGAACTAGTAACAGAGCACCTCAGGTTAGTGAGCTGCTTTTAGGGGTTCTGTGGAAAGTTCCTGACCCCCATTCCTACAAGTCTTCAGAGTAGCCTCCACCTCTCTTGGGGAAATGGTAGAAGGCTGTGAATCAAGGAAGATTGAAATTTGTGGGTCTGTACCCACGGACCACTATAGAGCGAAATTTTGTCTCCATGGAAGAGTGGAGGGTTTTTGCCTTGAACATTTAGGGCTAAAACTGTCATCCTTCATAACTCACTTGATGGTAAAGCTGTTTCTATTCCCTCCATGAAACAAAACAGAAATCAGCCCCAAAGCTGCAAGTTTTCCCAGCAAAGACACTTCTGAGAGCTTTGTTGCCAAAAATTTGCAGAAACCCAAATGCAACCCCCTGCTGTTGAAGTGGGATTTCATATTTCATGGGCAACCCATATTTTAAGATGCTGCTCTGTCACACTGAAGTTGCTTGTTTAACATATGTAAAACCAACGTTCAACATCTGGCTGTAAAGAATCCCTGGCAGTCACATCTGCAACCAAATCTCCCAAGGAAAACCAAGAGGGTTTGTTCTTGCCTTGCATCAACTTGGACGTGGCTTATGTCAGTCAGCTTTGTTTCTAGTGGATCGATATGTTGATGAACCAGGAATGAAGGCACTGGTATTTGTTTTGTGCCTTTCTGGGATTCAGTTTTGAAGCTTTTGAGCCATTGGCACGAACATTTTCAGTATTTGAGCCCAAAATCCTGAGTCTGTGGGTGTGACAGGGCCTTGCCACTGTGGTGGTGATGGGTTCAGTGTCTTTGTGCTGCTGCTTGAGACGTGTCTGTTGGTCTGGTTAATGGGAGAGTAATCCAGTTTCCTGCTTAAGAAAGGACAAGCCACCTAGGCAATGACAGAACTGATGGATACTGACTTCTGGGTTATGGTCTGAAATGCTAAATTAAAAAAAAAAAAAAAGAATTAATAAAACTCCCCAAATTTGGGGTAAAAGACTAATGGGAAAAGCATCCCATAGTAAACAAAGGTTATTGTGCTGGAGTAACTTTCTGTCTTTTACGACTGCTTTTGTTGGGTGGTGGAAATGCAATTAGATTTCTTCGGTCTGGTAAAGGATGTTCTAAATAAAGTTTAGACAGGAGAAGATGCAGTCACATCTTGGGAAAACACAAAGTGGTGAAGGTGATGGCAGCAGAGGCCACGGATGGCCTGAGGCAGCGTTGAAAAGTGAAAGGGGAGGTTAATCAAAGTGCCTGCCTTGAACACGATTTTCCTTTGGTGTCGTCATTTGAATTAAGGGTCCTGGCCAAGAAGGAGGCCAAAACTGCTGCTGGCTCAAAGGCTGGGGGTGTGCAGGAGACCCTGGAGCCCACATGAGAATCTGGTGGTCTCAAAGATGCCAGCTGTGCAAATGCAAAGTCAAGGAGTTGCAAGTCAAAAACTTGCCAGGTAAAGGAGCTGTGTGTGTTTCCATGGTCAAACTGATGGGCTGCTGCTGTGGGAAGGAGCAGCACGGTGGCAGATATATCTGGCTGGGTCTCTGGCAGGTCTGGGAATGGATTAGAGATGCTCCATGGGACCTGGAACGTTGGCTGGGTCATTTTGGTCAGGCATTCTCGAGAGGGTGAGCTCCAGCTGAAGTCATAGAAGAGATGGGCTCTCAGAAGGACTGATGGAGTGCAGGGCTTATGTGAGAGGAAATCTGAGTGACTTGGCTTTGCCAGCTTGAAGGCAGAGTTGGGGAAAATAGCAAATAGCAAATGCTGTGGAGGAAGGAGAAAAGTTAAAGAAATACTGGTATATGAAGAGACAGGCTCAAATAGGGGTTAGGAAAGGTTCTCTGTCAGCAGAGTCCTGGGACAGGTTTGCAGTTCGAGTTACTGGGACTCAGTCGTGAGGTCCCTGCAGCTTGGGTTGGGCTTTTGGTTTTGTGTTTGGGTCATGATTTTGTGATTGGATCTTACATTTTTAAAAAAATACAACTTTGTTTTTAAAATGCAAAATGTGAGAACAGTGTTTAAAGGTCATACAAGATTGATACCAAATCGACAACTAGAGGCTTTTTCCATTCAGGATAAAAAACTTCAGCTTCCTTTTTAGCAAGCCTCGAGGCTTTTTCCTGTAGTATGGTGGTGTTTTCTGAGAAAAATGCCTTATTTTCTTGTCCAATTTCCGCCTCAAATGTTTAAGGCTTGCTTTCTAAATGACCATGACTGCTGCAGTCTGGCTGTTCCCAGCTCCATGCCTCAGACCAAAGGGTTTTCTCCTCTTCTTTAATGTTAGTGGAGGCTTCAGTGGTGTTGGTTGTTCTGCTTGAAGGAGAAGGCAACATTGACTTTATTCAGTTCACTCCAACCTTTCTACCTTTTGTAAATTGGGGGATGGGGGGAGAAGGGAGGGAGGGAGAGGAAAAGTGTCATTGGTTTTAAGGGCAAAAAGTAATATTAGATCATTTTGCCTGACCACTTAATAAAACTGATAAATGTGATATGTGTCTTCATTAAACCTGATACCATGTTTTGACTGGAGTAAATTTTGTCAGAGAGATTTGTAGTATTTATATTAAAATGTCAAGTGATGGGGATTTTTGCTATTTCCTTTAATAGTTTGTTTCAATGGGGGATATCGGTCACTGTAGTTTTTAAACGGCTTTATTTAATTTGGCTTTCCCTGCCTCTAAATTCCAGTTTTTGTTTCATGTCAAATATGAGGTCATGTAGTCTGACTTGAATTCAGTGAGCATGTCACATTTTAGCTGACTTGCCTCTGTGCTGAGGTCAGTGACACATCTTCCAGGAAGACTGAGCGTTGTTATTCATCTGTTTTCTTTTCCAGTTTCTTTCATTGCACTGTACATCCTTTCCTTTGTGGCTCTATATTTTTGCCCATTGGAATGACATAGTCCAGTATAGTTGTCTTCTGCAGATGAACTTACAGAGTTTCTGATCTCAGACTTTCAGCTGTTGTCTTCTTGCCTCCATTGACTTTCCAATTGCCTCAGTAAACTGTTTTCCTGCAAAGTGCTTGAAGAAATTGATTAATCCTCTTCTTGGTCCTCAAATTACGTTTGCCTGGGTCGCACCTCATTAGCAGGGAAAGCTCCACATTGAGTAGATGCTCAGTGCAGTGGTCCTGCTCTCATAGTCTCAGGGCTCTTTCATCCCACCATCTGCATCCTGTGTGTGTCTGCCTCTTGCAGAACGGGCCTTTTCTGGGTCTCATACCTCAGTCTCTTTGTCCCTCAACATATGGCTCCTGTCCTGTGTTTTGTTCTAACATTCAGGACACCTGGAATGTTCCTTCTAGAATTCTTCCCCTTTTTTTTTAGGAGAAATGTCCTTTGGTCAGTTCTACATCCCATCTGTGAGTGTCAGCTCGACACAGACCAGCTTTTCAGCTGACCTTGCACACAACCTCACTAAGCCCATGTCCTCGATTTGATTTTTTATATCCAATTTGGGGCTTGGGGTCACCTTTTTGTTTGTTTGTTTTTAATGCAGTTCCTCATTTGCAGTTTTCATCCTACATTTTCTTTGCCACAGAACTAATGAGGGCCCTTCAAATCTGATCTCAGCACCTTCCTTTGCCCTTACACTTCTCTGAGCCGTAACAGTGTTTTCTCGAAGCAGCACTGTTTGTTTTGGGGAGGGGAGGAGGGTTGTGGCAGTGTCAAGGCCACCATAAACAGACTGAAGTATGTCCTTGGGTTGATTAGAGGCATTTGGGACATGCCCAAGATGATGTAGGTCATTCTCTGAACATGCCAATCCCTTGAAGGCATTTGTTGCTTGCACAGTGTTTAACTATGTGTCTCTCGCTCCCTTCTTCCCTGTGCTGCCTAAAAAGGATAAGCGTTTGCTGTCTGTAAGCGTTAATGATTTATTCAGAAAACTAAGGAAGTTTTAAAAAAATGAAATTAATTACTTGAATGCATTCTGAGTTGCAAAGATTTAAAGTAATAAAAAGGAGCAAGGTTATCGCTTAAATTGCCACAAGAACCTTTTGTTTCATGTCAAGTTCGATGTATTAGAAGCAGACAATTACATGTCACTGTGGCAGTGCCATTTATTTGTCTATGCTGTGAAGGCAGAGTCCTTGTAGAGCTTGGGAAAAGCTTGTGGAGCCAGCTTC
Source organism: Grallaria varia (assembly GCA_013396735.1). Taxonomy (NCBI): domain Eukaryota; kingdom Metazoa; phylum Chordata; class Aves; order Passeriformes; family Formicariidae; genus Grallaria; species Grallaria varia. The sequence goes on along the minus strand of VWZG01002444.1, from coordinate 680,614 downwards.
GTGGGCAAACCCTCCGAGTTAGGGCAGCAAATCAACAACCTAAAAATAATTCCGAGGAGTTGACATCTCAGACTTGTGTTTCCAAACCCCTCCAGCCATTTTCAAAATGTCCCACCCGATGCAATGGATTGAATTCTCAAGCCGGTTGCCTCCAACACAGCTGTTGTCTCCCAAGTATATTCCCCTCCCTGGGAACCCAGCGGGCAGCAGAGCTTGGTCCTCAGCACACCTAAAAGCACCAGAATAAATCCCATTTAAGTCCCTGTTGCTGCTCAGTAGGATTTTGGTTAAGCCCTCGTGTAAAGTTAAGTCCCTGCTGTATTTTACTGTTCTTAAACCGCAACAGAAAGAAAATCTGCTGTCGGTACTTTCCTGTAACACATTGGCTGTTATCAGCACCTCTGGTTTCCATGTGAAAATGGAGTCAGGGGATTTCCAGCTTCTTTTTTGATATGACTTTTTGGTCATTTTGCTGTTTGCTTGCTTATGTGTTTTTTTTCCAAGACCTAATGTATGTGAAATGGGTTTATCATATGATGAATTTATGGTGATAGGTTTTTGTCTCTTAAGTTGCAGCCCTTTGTAATTACACTGAGGCCATTACTTTCTATTCCAGGCATGGAGTGCCTGTCCTTTGCATGGGTGGCTGAAATGAGGTTTTCAAGAAATCATTTTCTGAACAGCTGTAGCTTTCTTTTTTCTTTTCCTCCTGCAGACCAGCCATCACAGGGTATTGCAAGAAGGACAGGTAAGAGGGGAAAAACCTCCACTGTAGCTCAAAGCTCATTTTAGAGGTTTTCAACCTCCATAAATTCAAAGGATAAAGGCATGGGGTTTGCATCATTTGTAACTAGTAGCTGAGAGCTGATCCTATTTTACAGGAAAATAGAAGTCTTAAGTCTGTTGCAAGAGCACTATTAAACTGTGACCCCTTGGATAGTGGCACACATCCCACTTGGATTTATGTGTGTCCTGGGGCAAAATGTGTCACTCCAGGGAATGTCTTTTCCAATGACACTGGGTCTGGGACTGCACCTCACCATTTGGAGAACTCTCTTCGTGTCTTATATCCAACTTTGCTGGAAGCTGGATAAGGTTTCAGATAGAGCAGTGATCCCCAAAGCACTCTGGTTTTCATCTGCAATTAATTGTCAGTAGAGCTGCCAGTGACTCCCAGTAGTTTGTGGTGTTTCTGTGGCACAGCTGGGAGTTCAGAACTAAGGAGACACCACAGTTTTCCTTTGAAAAGGCTGTTGTTGATGAACCATTAGATGGTGGCTGTTCTTAAATCCAGATTCATCCATCTGGGCTCTCTCTTCTGCTTGTCTTCGGTGATCTAAGTGAAATCTCAAGAGGAACAGCTCCTCTTGTATGGAGTCTTTCAAATTAAGTGCCTGAGATTACAGTGGAGCAAAATGGGAACAGTCTCTGCAGATCTGAGTGTGTCTGGTGTAAACTTCACATGGCAGAAACTCTCATTTTCTAGTTTCAAAGTGGCTTTGCTACTTAAGGGATGCACTCAGCAGAAATGCAACGCCATCCAGAAGAGGTACCTCTGTCCTGCTCCTTATGCCCTCTCTCTCCAGATTCGTGCAGCCCACTGACAGTCCCTCCCCAGAAGGCACAGAAGGATGAAACTTCTGCAGCCTGCGGTGCTGTTTTTCAAAAACTGCTTTGATAATCCACATCTGGTAATTCCCTCCCCCCCGATATCTGTCGCTTTGTGGTTCAAAACTCCAAATGTCGGAAGCACTCTGCAACAGATACTTAAGCTCAGCTCTGCAGGCCTCCGAGTTCCCTTTGGGGATGTAGATTCCTGGGTAGAAGGGGCAACATTTCATTGTTTGTGATATGTTGGTGGGGTTTTAATGCCCTTTTAGATTGTTCATTCCAGGGGGCCGAACGTCCAGAATTGCCTTGTCGGCTCAGCCTGTTGTAGCCTTCACCCGGTTGAAGGCATCAGGGGATAGAAGCTGTGCTCTGGCCTTTGTAGCAAGTTAAATATATGAAAAAGTGTTAGAAGGATGAGCTGTGATAATGCCCTTTCCCACCGCACAGCTCGGGAGGTGCCAGGCAGCAGCTGCCGTGGTACCAACGCAAACCCTTGGCCTCGGCGGGATGGATGAGCTCAGCCCGTTCCGTGCCAGCCCCCGCGTTTTGCAGGAGGAACCAAGTCAGATGCTGAGCTGTTTCCTCACATTCCCTTCTCAGAATCCCTCTGTGCTCGCTGTTTCCCGACAGGGTCGTATCCTGGCTCTGCAGCCCCCGCGCCGCGGTACGTCGGCTTTGCTCCGCTACATTCCACGAGCCCGGCTGCTCCGGCTCCTGCCTGTCACATACCCTTGGTCTTATTCATTTCTCCCGTCCCTCCTGCTGTTGCCCCCAGCGCCGGGAGGGGGTGGGCGCCGCGGGTGACAAAGGCACAGGACCCCGGAGGTCCCTCCGCCATAGCCGCTAGATGGCAAAGCGCACTTTGCGCATCGAGAGGACACGAGCAAGCCCCGGGAAAGCAGCGGGCTGGGCTCTGCCCGCCCCTGCTCTGCGCTGCCGCCGCAAATAGTATTGTTCTAGGCTATTTTGGCACCTTCAGATACCGCGCGTGGAGCATCTTCCCTTCGGAAGTCTGTAAATTCTCCCGTTCTTATTTCTGTGTCGGTCGTTCAAGGTTTAAGCCTTCACCGGGCGTTTTGGCAAGGCGTTTTGCCCTCCTGTCCCAGCGTTTGGAGAGAATAACGTATTAAACAACGTGGCGAGGCTGTTGTAAAGCTGTGTCCGCACTGGCTCCCCTGTCAGTCACAATCCAGGTGTCATTGCCCTTCTTAAATTACGGACGGGACCTGCTGAGGACAGAGCTTCTGTAACTGCTGCCTTCTAGTTATAAACAGATAAAGAGATATTCGAAGAGAATTTTTTCTCCAAATATTTTAGAGGCACAGATATGAAAAAAAAAAAAAAAACCAACAAAAAAATCCCCCACCAAAACAGAGAGGAAACACAGACACCATCGGCGTTTGCTGAAGCCTGGGCACAGGTTATCCTGTTTGTTATCTTGCCTCGATGAGATTTTGTCCTCAGTGGAATACATCCTTGTGCTTTTGCACACTGGAGGTGTCTCAAGTTACAGATTTCCATCATGGTCTGGTTTTGGGTTTTTTTTTGTTTTCTCCATAGCTTGGGGGGGCCCTCGAGGGGAGGTTTCCAGTTCCCTCTGGGTGATGACAGCAGCGCTTTTGGCTGGCTCCTTCCAGTCAACTCTCACATCCCAGCCTGTCCTGCCCTTGCTGTCCCGCTCCCTGACAATGCTGTTTGCAGCCGTGCCCCTCTCTGCTCTGCTGGGCCTGCCTGATTTTGGGTAGTGGTACCTCGTCTTCACGGCCCCCGGGATGTGAAATTCATCCCCTGCACACCAGGCTCCTGGGTTGGCCTTAGTGGCTTTTTCGCTGCATCTCCTCTGGCAAAAGTTTCACTTGGAAAAGCAGAGAATTTGTTTCCTGCCCCAAACCAATGGTCTGAAATGCCATGTTTTGGAATGTGAGGAATGTGGACAGTATTTGATTTCTTCTGCTACTCTGTGCCTCTGGAGGGCTGGACATTAAAGTGAACATGTTAAAATTGAGCACGATGATAATGCCAGTAGATCAGGTCTGAGGAGAAACGGGAGACGTGAAACAGATTTGTGACCAGTCATTTATTAATGGGGCATTGGTTTTCTGAATGGAAGGCTGTTGGATTTCTGAACGGAAGGCTGTATGTGGTGCAATGGGAAATGCAGCGTGGTGCTTGTCACTTGAGCACCAGGATGCTCATGCATAATTTCCTACAAGGCAAAAGCGAAAAAAACCACCCCAAAACCTGCTAATGGAGTAACAACAGATTTTCCAAGAATCTTAAATATACAAAAATGGAGTTGGAATTACAATAGATTGACAGTATGTATTTGTCTTTGATGGACATGAGAAACATGAACTGCCATGTAATATAACCTGGTGATCCCAATTTGCAGCAAGGGTAATGTATTTGCTGTTTTATAAAGGGTTAATCAATGATGAACAGGCACTGCAATCAATAGTTAATTGTTTGTTGTAGACTTAGTTCCCACATGGCTTGCAGATATCTGTAACATTGCATTCATGCTGTAATGCACTTACAGCAGTTATTAATCATGCACTAGCGTTTTTTAAATGTTTGCATTTTATTAGGGGTAGCCAAATTTTCAACAGCACATCAGTGAACTTGAGTTCTGCCTTCACATTAGAAAAAGGGAATATATAAGAAAGCAGTTAATTTGGCCTTGCTTTCTCTAATTTGAAGAACCCATCAGCTGCATAAATTGGAGGCACTATCACATTATGAAAGCAATTTTAAGTAAAACACACCATTTATGGAAGAAGCACTCTTAAGGATTTTTGTAATTACAAATATTTGTACTGTTAAGTGAATTGCATTGAAGTATTTGTTGTTGTTGTTGTTGCTTTATTTCCCTGGAGGACTCTTCGGCTGTGGGAGCTTTGTTATGTTGATAAATGTGCCTGAAAGCTTTGTAATGTACTGATGCATTGTAATGATAAATAGAGCTGGTTAAGTAGTAAAGATCAAACACACAATTAAACTGACTGTAATATACATCTTGCTGAGCAAGGGAAAACAATAGTGGAATCAGTAGAGATGAATGCAAATGGTTTTATTGAACTAAGCAAAAAATACATCCTTATGCCTACAGAATGAGGAAATTTTGGCCTGATGCTTGCATGAACAGACTTATAAAGTGCTTAATCATATATGAAATACCTTTAAGCTATTCAGCGTTTAGAATCAGCAGACAGGGCTTTCTCTGGCCGCTCCAAGTAATAAAGATGTGCAAGAACCCAGGGGTTAAGTGAACCAGCACGGTGTGGGATGGCTGGGAGAGCAGCCTGGGCACAGCAGGCAGGGCTCACAGGTCTGCCGCGGCCGTAACATTCACAAAAAACACGTTGCACTTGACAAAAAATATTAGAACAGAATATTGGCAGCGCCTGCTCCTATTGTCCAAAACGTCCTTTCCTAGAACCTTTCCCGGCAGGGAGGCTGGTTCACACTTGGCGAGGCCACAGAGGTTTCACACTTGTTATTGCTGCTTGCTCTTCCAAATTCCAGGAGGAAATGTGATTCAGAAGGAGCATGCTGGAGGAGGGAAAGGCAGCCGTGCCTTAGTGGAGAGTCACAAAAAGCAGCCTGCAACACTGAGGCATTGAGGGGCACTGCCATTCAAAACTCAGAGCGGTACCCACGCTGCCCGCTTGCAGATTGTCCTTGTCCATTCCAACTGCGAATTACTCTGAAGGGTGTTTTCAGTGAATTTCCCTCGCAGGGGTACCCGTAGCCAAGTCAGCACAGTAAGAACTTCATAGCTCATTTTACAGATGCTGTAGCGAAACAACTCCTCGAGGAGTTGGAATTAGGCAGGATGTAACAGCCAGAAGAAATGCTAATTCTCCTGGATCGACTTTATGTGAGCTCCTACCCTACACAGTGCTTTGCCCACCTGGAATATCGTAAGCCGTTTAGATTCCTGTGCAGTATCTGGGTATTAGCAAGACTCAGGGGAGCAGCCAAATCCTGCTTTGCTGCTGCCAGCAGCCCAACCCCTAAGCCTTGTGCACGCTGGCCAATTACAGTGTAAAATCCCCTCGGGTGCCCATCAAGCTCTGCTGTACCCCCAGGACCCACCCAGCAGGCAGAAAGAGCCCACTCGGGACAGGGACTGCTGCAAATCTCTTTCCCAAGGATGTACAGCGTGGTACATTCTGGCCAGCAACCACGTTGGTTCTAATTTGCCGTGTGCTGGTGATGGCTGAAAGCCTTTCACGGCCTCCGGGAAGTCGGGTTTATTTAATGGGAAGCAGAGGAGTAGTAAATGCTTCCAACTTCTGGAGTCTAAGGGAAAAAAGAGTGGCCTGGGAAGGCGCTGTGGTCCCCTCCCCTGCATATGGCTTCTCACAACCTGAGCTACAGGTGTTGCTCAGCACAGAGTCGTGTTGGAGTTCCCAGGAATATCCATGGGAATACAGCTGATTTTTCTTCTGTAAAAACCCTACTTCTGCCCCAAGAACTCTGTGTCACTCCACGAAGATATTTAGATGTCCAACTGCCACTTAAACATCTAAATACCTTTATAGATTTGGGCTTTGGTCCTAATTGTGTTGCTGCAGTCCATAATGTCAGTGAGTTTGCACGACAGGCACCAGATCAGAACTGACTGTGGAGGGAAGCACAGCCCAGCAGCCACTGGGCTCCATTTAATTGGGTTTGGCTGGTTTATGGTCCCTGGATATACGTATTTTTTTCCTTGTTGAAAAAAGCAGTGTGTCTGCCAAGGCCAGCAGGAAAGTGGGAGCTGTCTAGGGGTGAAACTGCAGACTGACAGGGACAGCCCTGCTCGATGGGAAGTAGGGCTCCAAAGGGTTTTGTGATGTCTGTCGGTTTATGCCATCTCTTCGTCACTGAGTTTGCAGCCCAAAGATTGTTTTGGATGCTTGCCTATTCCCAGAAGCTCCATGTACTCGGAACAATTTCAGCTCTGCATTAAGACAATAATTGTAATCAAATCTCACGCTCCGCTGCCTCGGCCAGTCACCTCCATGGAGCAGATGGGAAGGGGGCTCAGATCAGCAAGGGTTTTCCCTCCCAGTGTACGACTGGCCCGATGTCTTCAGAAAGGGCTTTTTTTTGTTTTTCCCTTTGGCTCCCCTCTAGTCCTCTCCTGGCATCAGGGACAGGCTGCAGCTGGAAAATCATGGACAGGGTTGGAAGTGCAGGGAGGGAGAAGGTTATTTGGTCTGCTGTCTGCCTGCTGCTCCTTGTTCACAGCCCCAGGCTGGGAGGAGGCACGCAAAGGAAACTGGGTGCTTGGTGGTCCCTCTGCATCTGCTGATCTTCGGTGTCAGGTCTGAGACCTGCACCCAGCCTCGCTGGGTACTCCAGGTCCTGTGTTCCCAGAACGCTGGGTCACAGGATCACGGAGTGGGTCAGGTCGGAAGGGGCCACAGTGGGTCACCAGGTGTGACCTCCCTGCGGCAGCAGAACAGCCACTGGCCTGCCATGGGGGCTGTGCTGTCCCGCCATGGCCCTGAGCACACGGGGAAGTGGCTGCTGGTGCTGGCAGTGCCACACTGAGCTGATGAGTTACCCTGAACAGCACGAATGCAGGGGCAGACACCGTCTGAGTTCACCAAGGGTGCCCCTCAGCAGATGGATCCGTCCCTCCAGCTTCCTCTGCAGGTCAGCATTAAGGCCAGATGTGGTGAAGTCTCTTTTTTTGTGTGGTCACCTCAGTCAAAAATGCAGGAGGGTGCCCGCTCAGCTCTGGTGCCATTTTGACACCCAAATGGCACATTAAATCTCCAGAAAATTATAAATTGAAGAGAAAGGTGTCTTTGGGAAAATGTTCCCCGAACGGGGCCAAAGCTGCTGAGTTGACTGGGGGCCTGTTTAAAAACACACACCCCCCCCCACTGCCTGGTGGGGGCCTTTCCTCACCAGCCCAGCCTGGGTCGTGTCACTGGTTGCTGAGATGTTGGAAATTCAGGAGCACCTCCCGGTCCCTCCGTGAGTTTTGTTTCCACATGGAGCTCCTAAAACAGGTGGGGAGGGAGGACCCTCTGGTTACCAGTGCTGGTGAGACCCAGACAGGGTAATCAGAGCTCAGTCACCTGGAGTCAGTGACGCAAGAGTGGCAAGTGCTCTCAGGGAAGTCGAGACACAGCCTTAGGACTGGCATGTTCCTTTCATCAGAAAAGTCCCAGGGATCTGATGTTTTATTTTATTTTTGGCAATGGCTGATGATATCTCCTTGGTACCGTAGCTCTTCCTTTTTTTTTTTTTTTTTTTTTTCCTTTTGGGTTT
>VWZG01002444.1:454295-671288 GCA_013396735.1 Grallaria varia | reverse complement strand
TTTTTTTCCCCCCCGAAGAGGAGAGTAAGAGCTTTCTAATAAATGCAAATTGATATTTCAGTGAAAATGGAAATGAGAGGAGAAGTTCATCACCGGGGTAAAACGCTGTGACTTCGCTCCAGCAGCAGCTTCGTGTCTCGTTCTCTGCACATTCCCCAGCAGCCGCTGTGGATTTCTGAGGTGCTGAGGCACGGTGCCAGGAGAAGAGCTTTCTTCCACCTTCCCACTATAAAAAGGCATCAGCTGGGTTGATCTTTTCATCACCCCGTCAAAGCTGTGGTTTCTCCAGTCCCAGGGCCTCCACAGAGGGTCACAGCAGGCGGCCGCAGAGAGGAGGCTGTGGCTGAGGGGGTCAGGCGCTTGTTATTGCTCATTTCTGTGGTGCATCAGCAGCTCTGGGACGCTGCAACTTGAGCTTTCTGTAGCTCTCCAGCAGGGTTGGAGAAAGGCAAAGGATGAGAAGCAGTCAGAAAGCTGATTTATGTCATGTGCTCAAAGCTCTGCTTTTAAGATAAGTGCTTTGCAGTGGGAAATTGTTCAGTGCATTCACCTACGACCAAGAGCTTTTGCTGCAAATCCCAAATGCTTCTTCACCTGGGTCACAGCTGAAGGAACTTCCCTGGCCCTGCTCCTGCTTCCCTCACTGTTAAAAGGGCTGGATACGTGACAGCAGATCATTTGCTTGGAGTTGAAATTTCTGCAGTCAATCATTTAGTCGTTTTCTTGTATGTGTATATATATATATTTATATATAATAATTAAATTAACCTCTGACTGACCTGTAGACATGGTGGCGCTGCTGGAAGTGCTGTTCCAGGAGACTCAGGCCAGCAAGGGTCAGGCATCCAGCAGGATTTCAGGTGAGAAACTCTCCCCCTACGAGACTGACCCTGAATTTGGAGCAGCAGGTTTTTTGGGCCTGTTCATCCTGTGTAGCAAAAGACAGCAAATGTAAATGACAGAAGGGTGGGCTGTGTCCCCAAGGCCTCAGAGAGCAACCTCCAGTGGCACACGGGCAGAATGGATGTGCTTGGTGGGATTGGACACCCCAAGCCCCATCACAGGGTGCTGCTGGAACTTGTTGGCAGTGCAAAAGCGTCAAACAAAAAAGCACAAAGGGAGCCGTGTAGTGTTCATTTACCGGTGATACCTGCAAGGTATGCAAACCTCAAAGGGGAAAGGTAAATATGCCGAGATGCCACATGGTCCCTTGGAAAATCCCAAATATCTTGGATGGGTAGTGGAGAAAACAAGACTTCCCACCATGCTGGGCTTGATGTTGTGACTCTGAAACAGGATTAGGAGGCAGACTGGTGCCAGGACAGTGCTTTGGTGGGACAGGGGTTGCTGAGGAAAGCACGTAGGGATCAGTGCCTTGTCACACTCACACTGATCTAAACCCACCTAGCCTGCCAGTGGCTTTGGTGGAGTTCATGTCCTGCTGGACTGTGAATTCCTGATGCATCCCTCGCCACAGTGTTGTCTGGAAATCAGGTACCCAAGGTGAGGTCTAGGTGTGCCTGTCCTCAGTGTCCTGGCTGTGATGGAAACTTGGTTCAAGAAATACCTTCCCCCTCCAGCCCCTTTTTCCTGACCCTTCATTCATGCCAAGGCAGCTGTTGATGGTGCTGTCCTATACCCAGACTGCCAAAATGCTTCGGGGTAAAAATTCTTAGAAGAAATAATTTGGGGGATTTATTTTCAGCAGGTATCACTTCAGTGTCAAAGGCTGCCACAGAATTCCTCCACGGTAACTCCTCCTTTGAGATAGATTCTCTCAGGAGAGAGAGACCTCGCTCAGGCTTTGGTCATGTGCAAGAAGACAAGGTCTAATCAGTGTCTCAATGATGTGAAAACAAAATCTGATCTGCAAATATGCCTGGTGGGTTGTTATTAGGCTTGCTTGAAAATATTCAAGTTTTTATCCAGCAGCAGAATCAAACTTCACAACTAGAAAAATCATATCTAAGATATTAAATAAGCATTTATTCAAATACCTTTTAATATTTGAAACCACATGGAACAGTGTCAACAACATCAGGAGAAAGAATGTGTGTTTTTACAGGGTGTGATTGTTTCAAACCTCCCTGTCTGAACCCTGTCCCAAGAGAGCAAGAGAAGGGCACGGTGCTTTGGTGTGCCACGTTCCCCATTAGATACTTTCCAGATATAATACTGCATTTCCAGGCATTGCAGTTGAGACCAACTAGATTATTAAACAGAATGTTTAAACTCTTGCATGATTTAAATGCTTTGTAAGTTTGTCTGGGCTACATTAAGTTTATATGACTAAAAAGTTCTTCTTGAATTACAAAATAAATTGGTTTTCGCTCCTCCGACATCTCAATCCACTCCTGGAGATGCATTCACTGGGGCCTTGAAAAGTTTGTTTAAACAATTCAGTCTCTGGAAGCTATAATTTTTTGATTTGTACCATTTATTGAATGCTATAATCTCAGCATTCAGTCAAAATACTACTGAAGTTTCAAACTGCATCAGATTTTATGTCTTCTGAGAGAGAAAGTAAAATAAACAGAGTATTTCCAGAAACCTATCCTAATACTCACAAGGGATGCTAAAAACAATTTAAAAACCAATCAGAAATGTTCAACTGAAAATTTCTTGGATGGAGAAAGCAGTTTCTGCAAAAAATAATATTCCAGCTTTGATTGGTGAAATTGAAACAGAACCTTTGACTGTGGTTTGGATCTACTGCAATAAAAAAGAGACCTGTTTTTATGGATTAATCCAAACTCTTCCAGGAGTGGCTGGCTGCAGTTTGAGATTCTATGCTTCAGTTGTTGCCTCTTAGTTGCAGAATAATGCCTCTTATAAACGGGCTGTGCCAACAAGACGTGGAAAGACCCGAAAACTGTCCTGTGGCAGACGTGGGGAGGGAATTTTCTGCTGATCAGCAGACTCTGGTGGAGACACCTGAGCAGCTGGGGCTTGTGATTTTTTGGAGGAAAAGTGGAGGAAAACCCTAAGTCTTCCCAAAGGAAGGGAGAAAACAGGGAGAAGATGATGTTCTCCAAGTACAACAAGCAGCTTATGCTCTAGCAAGGCTTTGTATTTCATAGCCAGTTTTCAAACCCGAACTCAGATATGGTGGCACTAAAGACCCCAAGTGGAGATGTGAAGTCCCCCTTCCCTGCTTCTCCCTGCTAAGGGAAAGACTTGTGTCATAGCTCAGATAACACAGATACAAGACACTCCTGCAGGGTGGAGAGGCTAATTTTTAAGGAAGGAATGATGCAAATGAACAAATCCTGCAGGCCATGAAACAAGCTCCTCTTCCTTGCTTTCTTCACCCACTGTTGAAGTGTTTTAATACATGAAAAGAGTATTCCAAAGGTTGCAATGGTAGCATCTTTGAATCCATTTAACTACTACCTAAGCTTCTTCTGCCACAGTCTGAAGTTGCTCATACTCGTGATGGATGTAGCTCCCAGCCGTGTAAGCTCCTTTTATGATCAAGGGAGGTGAAAGCCCCTCATGTCAGAGCACATCATCCCACTCTCAGTGTCCTGTTTGGCCAGACAGCTGCACTGCAGATGTTGGTGTCTGGTGGGATGAAGACACTCTGTTCCATGGCTGTCTTTCTACCCCACCTATAGCTTATTACAGAGGAGTGAATGGGTCTTTTAAACAGTCTACCCCAAAACTGCTGTGGAAAGTTATGGATTTTGCAACAATTTTGTACTTTTTTTTTTTTTTGTAAAGCAGTTTTCCTCTCTTAATTAAGTTATCACAGACTCCAAGGAGTGTCAGTAACAGTTCTTCAGGTTGTCACTCATGCTCTAAACATCAATGACTTTCTCAGATGTCTGGACTGAAGAGTTTGCCTGTTTAAAATATTTTGGAATCCATCCACTTTGGCTTTTTTTCTGGATTTTTCATGGCATTGAAAAGCACAGTTGTGCACTTATCGTGCTCGGTTGTTTCCATCTGGAATCACACACCAGTGCTTGTGGGACAGTTAACTTGGCCTAAGAAAGTATTATGGAATTCATTCTCTGAATTTGGAGAATATCTATATAAGAGGCAACTTGTAGTTGATCACAGTTTCAAAATCTCTCTTTTTGTGTTTGAGGTTTTTTGTTCATTTGTTTGTGTTGGTGGAAGGTTTTGTTGTTGTTGTTTGTTCGGTTTGTTTTTTGTTTAGGAACACAAAGTTTCATTCTAGCAGTCTCCAGTTATGCATAGTATTTATTATGCATAGAGAACTTATTCTACCAGTCTCCACGTGCATCTCAAAAGCAGGTAAATGGGATTAATTCAGTGTAACAGTAGATAGTAACTCGACACCAATGCTGGAAACCAAATAGGGATTGAAATCTGTGTTCTGCTGTATGGATGGTTGTGATTGCCAGTGATAGAACAGGTTTCAATAAAACAAGTCTCCACGGATGTCTTGCAGAGTTCTGTTGTGGTTTCAGGACTGACCAGCTGGCTGTGAAGAACAGATGTGTTAAGAGTGGATCCAGGGTGGTTGGGAAGAATTCAGCACAAAACAAATAGGGACTCTTTTCCATCAGGCCTCCAGCAGGCTGGATCTGCTCAGAGCTTTGCTGGCTGCTCAGGAGATCAGAAGCACAGCTCAGAGTAGAGTCCTGCAGGTGGTTCACTGGGCAGCACCAGCAGGAAGGACCCATTCTTGGCCCCTCTTCTGGATCAGAAAGACCAGCAGGTTAGAAAAAACTCTTCCACTTTCTCTCCTCCAAGATACCACATTAGAAATATTCATGAAGGTAGTAGAGCCTTGGCAGAATGTTCTTGAGACTGGTTCATCTGCCTGCAGTCCAAGTCCAGCCTTTACCCATCAGCTGAGCTTGTGCAGGGTTGTACAATGCCACATTTTGTGTTAGGTGAGTATTAAGTGCTGACACATGTGTGGCATTCCCAATGGTGCCTCATTTTTAACCTGTATTTTAAACGTCTTCTGTTTTACTCGTCTTGATAGGGGTGTTTCAGGATGTTGGGATTTGGGGTTTTTAGTGCCTTTAATAGAAGTAAGACTAATATGCTGGTTGCTGGTAAAATGAGCTGCCTTTAAGTGGGAAAAACTGCCGTTTGTCTAATCCCAAATGCTTATATCACCATTAACACTGGAGGCCATATCTAATTGCTATTTTGAGTACGTGGCAGCTGTAGACAGCAGGGACAGAATCTTGGGTCCAGACTAACTCTTTGTGCTGCTCAAGTGTGCTCCTGCTTACGGGATAAGCCAGGACCAAGGGCCTGAATCAAACTGGCAGCTCTGTGTCCCGTGGTATCATGTGAACAAACCAGCCTTGTCTCCTTCCTAAAGGCTTCAAGACAGTGAGCAGAGAAGATTGGGGATAACTGTAGGGCTACTGGTGTCACAGGGACACTGAGCACACTGTGCTTCATGTAGCCTGTCTATGGTCTTGGATGCAGCTGTGTTGCAGAAGTGAAGCCCAGGTGGCTGGACTGGACAATAGCTGCTCATCCAACCACACCTTCATGAGTCAGGGAATTGCTGCTCCTTAAATGCCTCTAACTGACTTTCTGCAGGGTCCTCCAGAGATGTGATCCCTGCTCTCTCAACCCATCAGTACCACCAGAACCTCAACCATGCTTGATCTCATGCAATGCATGTAACACTCTAAGCCATAATCTGTATTAGGCCTCAAGAGATGATACAAAGAGTCTTATACTGGCAGGTGTGTTGCCACAACCTATCAGGGCTCAGTTGCATTTGCAAGGCTTTGTAGAAGATGCGTTTTCTGTGGCTTTTTTGGCCTTCATTGCATTGGCCCACCCCATTTGTTATTATCCTGAAGAAGACTCTTGCGTGAGTCATCTGATGACCATTTTAGAAGGACTCAGCTGTGGGGCTGACACTGCAGTTTGCAGAGCAGGGCTGATGCAGGGGTGTATCATTTCAGAGTGGTGTCAGTGTGTTGTACAGCTGCAGCCCTCTCTGCTGACTGCCATTTAGAGGAGCAGTGCAGAAATTCTAAACACTAAAATACCCTCTTTGTGCCGTTGACATCTGCAGTGCACGTTCCCACACCACTAAACTCCAAGCCTGAATTTCGGAGTGGCTGGTTACATTGAACAGGCCCTGAGATGAGAGGGTAGGGAGTGGGAGGTAGAAGTTGTCTGGGGTCTTGTAAATTGTCCACAGTGGTCCCTCATGCGTGGGATGGCCCCATCTGCGCTGCAGGGCTGTGCTGGATCCAGCGCACGCAGCTCCAGCTGGGTAGCAGGTGTGCAGCAGCAGTGACCTGCTTTGGGAGCAACCTCTGCTAACCCTCTCCAGCATGCCAAGATAAAGATTGGCCATATGTTCCCACGCACACTTTTGTGCCAAAAGGTCATCTTCCAAGTGGTCTTAGGGAGAAGCTGCACTCTCATAGGAAAAAATCTTAAGATGTCCCAGGAAAAGAGAAAACCACTTCTCAAGAACTTTTCTGTATAATGTAAATACTGTAGATAATGTAAAACAAAGGTGTTTAAACATCAGGGGTAGTCCAGTTCTGCTTGATTCTGAGCCATGTCTTTTAAAAGCATTTGGTTGCAAAGGCGGGATAATGAAGCCACAGCTGAAGGTCCCAGTACTGCTGAATGAACCAAGAGACCAGACGTCCTGTTTCCCTGCAGTCCTGCTGGAAGCACCATCCTGGGTTTCCCGGGCACTGAGATGAGAGGCCTGGGAGGCTGTTAAAAAATCCTGCCTGCTGTGGTGCAAATGGGCAGGTGAGTCTGCAGAGCCCATGGTAATGGTTTGGAGATCTGTTTTTGGAAATCAATTCTGGATCTTTAGAGCCAAATCTGAAGAGCACTGGGACTTAAACTCCTAAAACCCTGGTACAGAAAGATTCTTGATATCTTTTTCCTTTTCTAATCACCCCACTTTGATTTTCATGACTGTCGGTGAAAGTTGAATGCCTTACCAGAGGTTAACTGCCAGAATACCCTGCAGACTGAGGCATATCTGAAAAGGAAAGCATTCCTGCCTGGCTTACATGCCTTCAGAAGTGTTATCTATCTTCTGGGCAGTAAAACCTTCTATAGGCACCTGAAAATTGCACATGGGAAAGGATCTCTTATTGTATTAGTCCCAGTTTCTGCATAACACCAGGCAATACCCAACTGCAGCTAGAAATAAAAGCCACATGATCACAAAGGCAGCTTAACATTCATTTCTGCTCACTCTTTGGAGGTGGGACCATCTTTTCAGTGCTGCCAGTCATTCTTCCTTGTCACATTCCCATCAATAAACCTCCAGGTCAAGTCCTTATCTGCAGCTTATAGAGCACCATTCTCTGCCTCACCTTTCCTGTGGGAGAAATCTGCAAGCAGCCCAAAAAGAACTTACAGGCTCCCTTCATATTCGTGTGGTTCCTGACACCACCTGGAGCAGTCTCATTTCTCTGTCGGTGATTTTGTGCTTGCAGAGCTGGGGCTGTGCACACGCAGCTTTCGCTGTGCTTGCAGCAGCCCTCGGCAGAGATCTTGCTGTCATCTTTTCCCCATGGAAACATCAGCAGTGCCTGCCCCAGCTCCAGGGGTACAGGCACCCGAGGCTGTGGCTGAGCTGCTGGCACTGGTGTGTTTCTCCATTGATGGAACAACCGAGCGTGTTGTTCTAATGGTATTAAACTGCACCTTCTGGCTTGAGCTTGTACCAAAGCCAGGCAGAGCGTGGGGAGGGAGCTCTGAGTTAAGCACTTGGTCAGTGACATTGTAAAACCTCAGCACTGAGCCAGAAGGTGACCTCGGTTCCAGCTCCAAAGGAAAGCAGGAGCCAGCATCACTTGATTACTGATCTGTCTTTGCTGGACCAGAGGTTTCATTCCTGTGCTCTGGACACATAAATGCACCACAGCCCCTCCACCAACAGATAATTTCAGTTTGTTTTCCCCGAAGTGCAGTGCTGGATGTGTTAAACTGAGCTAACAGCCAGCAGTGGGAATCACCTGGGCCCTGACACGCTGAGTGTGCTTTCTGGATTTTAGGACCATGTCTCTCTTGGCCCCTCCACTATACTTTGGGTTGCAGTGGAGAACTGGAATCAAAGCTACATAAATCTGTAGCTTTTACATCTGCAGTCTCATCTTCTGTGGCGTAAGAACACCTCCAGGCAAGGTAAAATGAGCCTCCTTTTGCTCTCATTGAAGGCATTTTAGGCTCCCAGCTTCAGAGCTTCCTGCAGAGCTGGCCACACTCTGAAGAGAACCAGGTAGAACAGGAAAAGGTCCAGGAGTTGGTAATGGCTGTGGAAGAACGAGGGCCTTTGGAGAAGGTGCTCTCTGAGGTTGGGATTTGGTCAGCCAAGAGAGGATTTTGACTCATCGCTCTTTTACAGAAAGCAAGAACTGGTAGCAACAAAATTATATCACTGAAGTAGTTTTAACCCAGAATATGCCTGAGGTCACTTGACCCTCTTGGCACAGAGGTTACAACAGCAAATGTGGACTCAGAAAGGGCTTTGACAAATTGTTATGAGGTCAATACACAATGGCAACCAAAAAAGAACAGGGGTCCAGATGCCATGTTCTGCTTGAGCTGTTGCTCTGACAAACTCCAGGTTTGTCAGAAGCTTGGGGGTTTGGCCAAGAGTTATGTTCTCTCCTTCTTGTGCAAGTCACAAGGCCCTGGACTGCAGATGGACCTTTACTCTGACTTATGTTCAGGCTCTAACACTTGGAGTTCACCTGGCAGCAAGTCTTAACGACGTAAGTTAAAACCGAAGTGCCAGCACTTGTCAGGGATGTGACATTTGTTTGTATTGTCCTGGTTAGTGTGATTTTTCTTCTGTATGTAGAGTTATACA
The DNA here is from genome assembly GCA_013396735.1 of Grallaria varia. Lineage (NCBI taxonomy): Eukaryota > Metazoa > Chordata > Aves > Passeriformes > Formicariidae > Grallaria > Grallaria varia. The sequence continues at coordinate 662,482 of VWZG01002444.1, read as the reverse complement.
CTCTCGTATTGTTTCTGCAGTAAACCAGTCACACCCTGCTAGCATTTTTGAGGGCTACGAGTCTTCTATTTCTTTTCTTCTTGCTCATTCTTGGTCATGAGACTGAGCAGCGACAGCTGGGGATTCCAAAAGCAAATTGTGATTTTTCTGTATGTGCAGGAGGAGAACTTCAGCAAAGTTTCAATTTCAGAAAGTACTGACCTTCAAAGCCTTTTTAAGATTAGGTCAGTCGGGACAACTCAGAACAGAAGGGTCCAAAACCACCAATCACTTGAAAACTGGTGCTAATGCCACCAGAAATAAATCAACCCTCACATAAAAACTGCAGGTAATTATTACCTCTGTAAGAATGTGATTCACAAGTTTGTTTTAATCGTTATGTAAATGAAAGTTAAGCCCTCACTCGTGATGTGGTAGATTTGATGGCATTTATCCTCTATAACAAAACAGATTCATTAACGTTTCCTGACATTTGGCAATCAGCAAAGGCCTGATTTTGCCTCTGTGATGAAATGACTCAAGGCATAAATACAGTGTTTCTCAGTGTGCGTAATGATGCTGGTGCACAGTTCATGTTTGCAAGTGTTCTTCTAATTGGAGAGAAGCAAAATAAGAAAACCTATCATAAAATTTACACCTTTGTTGCTGAAGATCATCGAATCATAGAATGGTTTGGGTTGGAAAGGACCTTAAAGATCTTCTTGTTCTAACCCCTCTGCCATGGGCAGGGTCATCTTCCACTAGACCAGGTTGCTCAGGGGCCCATCCAACCCAGCCTTAAATGCTTCCAGGGATGAGAAGGTCAGAAGGAACCTCTGCCTGACACATAGGCTGGTGCCCTGTCCTGAAGGGCAGTGAACACTGCCTGGAGGTGTTGCCAGCAGTGAACTCTGCATGCCTAAATTAGAGACCTAAGCTGAAAGCTCAGTTTCCCTGCGGACTGTGGAAAGGATGTTCAAGTCCTTCAGGGTACTTGGTGTGTGTCCCACCATGGCAAGGGAGGTTTTCCTCTCCTCTACCTCCATGTGACATCCCGCAGAAGAGCACCAACGTGTGCCTGGATGCTCGCTCATGGCTGAAAGCCCAGGTTGGACGGGAGCACCGGCAACACCTCCCACGGGTGCCGCTGGTGCTGCAACAGAATTCACTGCAGATATTGAAAAATCCCCTTTCCAGCTGCACACCGGGGCAGCTCCGGCCGCCAGCAATCCTGACGCCGTTTGCGCCTCTGCGGTCGATCTGCCAGCGCTGTTTGTTTGAACGGGCAACTCTTTTGTTGCTCTCTCAAAGTCTCGCTGACATAGCCTGCAGCTATGAACAAATGCTGCGTGGCTGCAAGCTGGAGCATCGGAGAGACAGGAAGCGTGTTCAATATTGATAAAGAGCAGAACGGGGGCTTGTTTAAATTGCGCACAGACAACTTTTCCATAATTAAGGGAGCAACAGACGCTATCCCTTGCCTACAAATGAAATGACTAACAAAAGCAGGAGACGCACATGACACGCAGCCTGATACATGCCTGTGAGCAGCAGTGATGGTGAAAGGGCCCTGAGATGATTCCAGAGGACGGGCTGTACATGCCTGTTGTTCCTTTGTTTCCAGATGGCAGCACGGGTGTGCAGAAATCTCGTGCTGTGTTCTCAGCAATTGAGCCCTAACTGAGAGTGGAGCCCCCTTGTATGAGGCCCTGTACCCTTTTGAGTGCTCTTCTTCATGTTGGAATGATTCAACCTGCAAATGAAGCGGGTGGAGTAAGAGATCCAGTCAACCTATGTGCTTGGTCCCTGTTCACAGGGGCTAATGTATGTGTGTAATCACTTCCTTCCTATCTGCAGCTTTATCCTATGTCTTTTCTTGGGAGTGTGTGCTAGTACTGTGCCTTAATATTTGAAAAAATGGAGGTTCTGCTGGGCAGCAAAAAATGGGATCAAAGTAACTGCTGGGAAAGGTAGTCTGGATGCTGCTGGAGTTGAGTGTGGGCTTCACTTCCAGTACAGAGGTTACAGCTCCAGCATGTAGGCACTGGTACAGGTTGCCTAGAGAAGTCGTGGATACCCCATCCCTGGAAATGTTCAAGCCAGGGTTAGATGGAGCTTTGAGCAACCTGGTCTAGTGGAACTTGTGCCTGCCTGTGGCAGAGGGTTTGGAACTGGATGACCTTTAAGTTCCCTTCCAATGCAAACCATTCTGTGATTTTGTGATAAGAGATGTGCCCGCATGCTAACCATCCTCTTCCAGTCANATGCAAACCATTCTGTGATTTTGTAATAAACCATCCTCTTCCAGTCGCCACTCACTCTGTATTTCCTTCTTCCTAAGTTTTGGGTGCCTTTCCCCAAGAAGAAACTTTAAGAAGAATTTCCAGACCCTTCTAACCACACCAGGCTGTTTTAAATCGTGATCCCATCGTCCAGGCCATGCTGATAAACACTTGTCCCATCTTTGTGTCCCCAGGAAGTTAAAGGGGTTTCTTGTCCATGTTCCCGTGGTCACTGGGGGTTCAAACATGGTCTGCTCACAGGACAAGGGCCAGCAGGGGCAGCCTGCTCTCTGCACAGCTCTCATCGAGCGCTGTTTAAAATGGGCACAGGCGTCCAGGTCTGTGCCAATGCTGTAATTTAGCAGCTGGCAGATTTCAATGCTTGCAAGTGGGATCAATCTTTTTTTAATCATTTATGTTTAATTATTGTTTCCAGATAGCTCTCTTGTGTTTTATTGCTAGCGAGTTTCTGTAGAACAATTTTTTGAGCTTAAACTGCAAAGCCTAACATCAGTCAGCAAGAAGGAGCTTCAGTTAGGAGACTTCTCCCTTGTTTGGAGCTCTTGGGAAGGTCGGGGTTGAATTCACTGAAATATTTAGGTTGGAAGATATCTTGTCTGACCTGTGCTTACAGCTGGATCATCCTCAAAGAAGCCTGAGGTTGCTCAAGCCTTGCCCGCTCTAATTTTGGTTATTTCCAAAGAGGAAGATTTCAGAGCCCTGGTTCCAGCACCAGTTTGTCCCCACGCTGTGCTGCTGTACAGAGTTATCCAGCCCCAGAGGCAGCACTTGGTATTTGCTGTGTTGGACCCTATGAGGCTCCCATCAGCCTGTTTCTCCAGCTTGTCCCTGTCCTTCTGAATTAATCCCTGCCTCCAGTCTGACAACCACTGATCCAGGCTGGTGGTGTGCACTTGGTGAGAGTGCGCAGAACTGATGGCTGGATGCAGCTGTAGCTGCTTGATGTAATGGGTCTGACTAAAAAGACACACAGAGAGGTAAAGACTTGGATCCCCCAGCACACCCAGGTCCTCCTGAAAGAAAAGGGGTCAAGACCTGCTGAGCTCTGCTGTGGCAAGAGGCTCAGAGTGGCACATCTCTCTGGTATTACGCTGTGTATTGCCTCTCTATTGTCCTGGAAGAGGAGTGTTCACTAGAGTCGCTGTTCAAAGATATCTGCTATTGTATGTGCCCAAAAAGAAACACCGAGGACTCATAAAGCTTTTTGGCAACACCCTTATTTCCTAATAAACATTTAATCTCTCATTAACTAATTGGTGTTTAATTGTTATTGCTTGGTATAATTAACTTTTCTGAACTGTCTGTTTACTTTGAGCTATGGAGAGAACAAACAGAAGAGACTGATTTCAGCTGCCACATATAAGCCATTCCCTTCCATTATATGGGATAATTCAGGTTGGGAGCGACCTCAGGAGGTCTCTCGTCCAACCTCCTGCTCAAACAGAGCAGCTCTGTAATCAGACAAGGTTATCATATTGTTGATAGTATTTTAATGGACAATGGACATGGTGTTTTAGCTCAGGCCTGTTTGCACAATCCAAACTGCGTAGCAGAATACAAAGACAATATGTCTTTGAGAAATGAATATGAAGGAGTTAGATAAACAACAAGAGGACATTATGGTGAATTTGAAAGAAGGTATTGAATAAAAATAGTTTGCTCAGCAAAGACAGGAAGCAAACAAAGTGTCTCACAGAGCAAGCAGAATACTTGCAGAGTAAGCAAAATACATGTCCAAGTTAGGAGGTCTTAAATACATCAAGGCGCGTGAACATCTATCTGTAGCCAATCATATATGCCTAACTGTCACGTGAACAGCTGCTGTTAACCAATAGCTGTGTGATTAGATACACGTGAACCCTGGCAAAACCTGTATTACCTGTGTAAATTTAATAATAAATGAGCATTGACCGTACCTCCACGAGGATTGTGTCTTTGACTCCGGAAGCTCCATTAAATCTCCTTGGACTAACTACCTCAATATTGTATGTGCTGTGTTGAAGAATATGTCTTTTTCACAAGCGTTGCATTTTCTCATGGCTCAAACACGTCCAGGACATCGGACATGCATGGGGTGGTGCATGCCCACACTTTGCAGGGATGCAGAGCTGCAGCAGGCTCCTTGCTCTCGCCCCACGGGCTGTGCAGTGCGGCGTTCTGTTTATGAATGACGCTGGATATCAATGCGTTTGTTTGCAACACGCATTACCATATCAGCCTCCATCTACGGAGGAATGAAAAATTACGGATGACAGCCCCTCCTTCACTATTCAGAGCATGAAGGAAGATGATGCTGGTAATTGGGTGTTTGCTGTCTAAAGGAGGAAGTTTGTAATCCATTGCTATCGCTGACATGATGCCTCTGTAAACCCCCAAGCCACGATTTATCTCAGCCATTTAATATCTGCGTGGAGGGACAGAATGGCATATTCAGGATGAGCCATTATGATCTGTCTGTTTGGGAATGAGGAGTGTTTTATAATCCGTGGATATTTCTTACTTCAAATGAAGGAAATTAATGGCTAAATTCTGCAGAGGAATGATGCCTGATGGGAAGCACTGCTTGAGGGACAGTGCTACATGAAAGCTGAAATTGTGTTTCTCTTTCAGCATGATATCTGTTTTCTTTTAATCACAGGAATGAAGGACTAGAGTTTCAGCCTTAACTGTTAATTTCCTGTCCATTGTCTACTCAAACAAGATCCTGCTGTATCATTTATAATAAATACATTTAGAGCCAGGGCTGAAACCTGGGCCTGCCCTCTGCCCCTCTCCAAAGGCAGCTAATTCCTGCAGTCGGGGCCTCCCTTTCCATGCCACACAAGGGCCAAAGCAGCCTGATGAATACTGAGAAGATGGGCGCTGAAGCATCGAGGAAAGGGCAACAGGGAGTAAAAATGGGCAACAGAGAATAAAAATGGCTCATAGAGCCATGTCAAAATTCAGGTATGAGAAAGGTCATTCAATCACAGAGTGGTTTGGGTTGGAAGGGATCTAAAAGATCTTCCAGCTCCAACCCCCTGCCATGGGCAAGGACACCTGCCACTAGATCAGGTTGCTCAAAGCTACATCCAGCCTGACCTTGAACACTTCCAAGGATGAGGAATCCACAACTTCTCTCTGCCCACCCACATTTACCAAGTGGGCCATGGAGAGGACACACCTGAGCAGCAGTTTGGGCTGTGTCAGTGTCCTGGGCACAATCACAAGCATTTTGGCACAGCTCCCATGCAGGCTGCATTCAAAAAAGAGTTGAATTGTGTGAGATTGTTAAAAAAATTGTATTTATAGTAGCCAGAGAATGCCCAGGGCTAGCCCAGTATTCTGCTCTTGTCCCATGTTAATGGTAGAGCAGGACAGAAATATTCAGGGCAAACTTTTCAAAATAAAATTAAAATAAAATAAAAATGAAGGGTGATACCTATTTTTTATTTTTCATCAGAAGTTTTGCTGCCTTGTGGTTAGTAGATATTTTAGAAAACTTAAGCATGAAGAAGTACTGGTTTTGGTCCGACACACCCACATTTACTCTTATCAATCATGGGAAGCGATTAGGAGGGCAATGTTTTTTAACATGGACTGAATATATGTGCCAGGATTGATGTGGTGTGTCTTTTTTTTTTTTTTAAGCTTACAATTCTGGAAAAGAGAACAGTGATCTTATTGGAATCCAAAACTGTGATGCTGAAGCTCTTGAATTATTCATATGATCTCATTCAATGCACTGTGATTATTTCTGATGCTTCAAACTCCTGGATAGCTTTTGATGCCTGTATTATTTCTATGTAAATTCCAGCCATTAGCTGGTTTTATCAATAAGGTTCAGATTGAATCATGCCTCCCCTGCAAATTAATGCAGCTTTAGACAAACCCAAGAGAAGATTCAAACTCTCAAATCACAGGCTGTTAGATGGGGGTTTAGAACAAAACCATGTACATGTTATTTCAAGCTTTAGAAGGTGGTAACTGAAAATATTAGCGCGTATAGGGACATTGAGCAGATTGGTACACATGGAAGAGCCAAGCTGCAGGCTTGGAAGGCTTCTGGGATGCATGGATAGAGTCTCAGCTCTGCCACAGACTCGGCGCCTCACTGTTTGCAGCCGGGAGACCAGAAGGATGTTAGGCTGGCCATTGACTTATTGTCACTACAGCCAATCAAACCCCAAAAACAGTTTCCAAACAAACTTAAAGATCAGATTTAAACTCATAAAAGCAGGACGATCGGGAGAGGGCTGAAATTGTGTCTGTAATTCACTGTGACGTGCCTTGGGGCTGTTGTTAGCAGAAATGGCATGTGTCATTGATTAGAGCCTGCCCAGTGCAGGGCCCCACAGGGTGTGGCGTGGCACTCTGAGCGCTCAGTTCTCATGCCCTTCTGCACGACACTCTGCCTCTAATACAGTTTTATTTCATTATTGTAGTGTTAATTTATTTCAGGCTACTATACATAATTTTTTTAATTGCTCTCCCTTTTCTCAGCAAAGGAAGGGTGAAGGTATGATCAGCCTTAATGGATGGGGAGTTTTCTGGGCTGAGCATAGTGACTGATTCAAGCCTGCTGACCCCCAGAGTTAAACCTGCAAACCTGGTCAATCTGTTTGTTCCCCTAAAGCAGTGATGGAACTGGATTAATGATAAAAAATAGGTTTGCTAATAAAAATGTACATCTCTCTGGCCCGCTACGCTGTGGGAAATGCTGTTACTGAAAGCAAAGGACACCTAATTTCTCCAGGTATTAGCCACTACAGTGGTCCCAAACATAAGTAGTAGAAAATTTTAAAGGAAAGCTGGTGGAGCAGAGATCAGTCTGGACTGCCAGGAAGGGCAGTTTTACCTCATGTGAAAAGGGAAGACAGTAGCAAGATCCAGATAGGAATCTGGTCTCTAAAGTAGAGGAGACACTTTGATCCATCTTTGCTGAAGATGCAGGTTACACCTGCCAGGACCAGGGGCATCCTTAAGTCTTCTCTCCCCTTTAAACATATTCCCCTCCTTCTCCCTTCTCTCCGTCCATATACTCATCTTTTAATCAGATATTTAAACCTCCTCATTAATTTTTCAGCACATTCCTTACCCAGCTGGACCAAGAGCTGCTGTGGGGAGTGAGTAGTAGTGTGATGAAAAAGTTCATGAAATTTGGGTGGAGGGGGGAATCCCTCACTCCACCAAGACTGATCTCACAGCCTCGGCTGGACATCAGTACTGTAACAAAACCTCATCCCCCTGCATTGCCCAGGACTGCACTGCTGATAAGCACATTAAAAAAGGGGTGGGAGAGGGAAAGTTGCTTCCAAGTTATGGCTTCTTATGCTGTTTTTCAGGAATTTAATGGTGTCCCATCCCACAGGCAAGTTCTCCACTGTTCGTGGAAGGTGGGGCTTAAGCTGTCTTGGGTTAATTTAGGATTTATACCTGAGTCCCAAGTGAGTAATTTATCCAGAGATGACGGAGTAAAGGGGGTCACTATATCCCCTGGCTGGAAATTGTTCAAGCGAAGACCACTTGGTCTCCAGGTTCTGGGGCAGAGCTGGTGGGTTCAGTGGTACCAACTCTGTGGGTAGGGGGAAAAGGGGTTAAACCCAGTTCTTCCCTTCCCATTCTCCCATGGTCAGTGCAGGCAGCCCTTCCTGGAAGGGCTCAGGTTTGTTGTCTTAACATCTGCTGCTTCTTGCCATCCGTTTCCTGGGAAAGACGAACACACACACTGATGCTGCTGGACCACACAGCGGAGGGGGTGTAGGGATGAGGGGTGTAGGGATGCAAAATATCAGCTTACATTTGCCTCCCGTGGACTGACTGGACTCATCTCACCCCATGCACGTTTTTTTTTTCCTGCTTGCTGCTGCTTGGAAATGGAATCCTGCATTTCTTTGGTCCAGTGGGGAAAATCCTTGGCTGCAAGGATGAATCTTGCAATCTGGTCTGGGGGCCAGCAAGCCCTGGACACCTTCCAGGCAGAGCATCTTTCAGATGTAGGGATTTTCCACTGAGGGTATCCTGCTGCCTCTTCAGATGTTGAGAGAGATACATTGTGAGAGTGGCTCTTTGCTGATAACCAACCCCAAAAAGGCAAGAGGGGAAAAAAAAATAAATCATGTGCTTTCCTCCAGAGGCTGCTCCCAAGCCCTGCAGGAGGCTGGGGACTGAGGTCAGCCCCTGGACAGTTTCCCAGAAATAACTGGCCATTGCTGTGCCTACAGTGTTTTGGGGCTCAGCTGTCCAGCCAAAAGGGCAGCTGTTGCCTATAGTTCTACAGGCCAGAGACTAAAATGCCTAATGGCAGAAAAAAGCCCCAAAAAAGAGAGAGTTTTACTGCGTTTTTAGGCATATTGAAGAGAAAGGCTGATGGTGTTAGGTTCTTCACAACTTATTGTTTCACGGGCATCTGAAACACCCCTATCCATATTTTGCCCTCTTTCTCAAATGTCATAAGCCTTGTGTTATGGCTGAAACTTGCATCCACCTTCTGTGGTGTGGAGGGCACCCAGAGAACCGTCTCCAGGGTGTGCTCTGTGCTGAAGTCAGCTCTGCTGGTGGGCACCATCTCCACGGGCATCAGCTGCTGCACACCATGCCCAGGCCCTGGAAGCCTCCGTGTCCCTTCCCCACCAGCCAAAAAGGTTCTCTCTCGGCAGCAGCAGGAGGTGAGATGACCACATGTAAATAAACAGGGTCCACCCCACATGGAGAACATGCAGAACAGCCAGAGGGTTGTTACACTTCTGGGATTTGCCTGTTTAAGAATGAAACCTCCGTGAGGAGCTGCAAAGTTGATTGAGAAGATGATGAACCTCAATCACCTTCCGTCCATGGAGCAGTGGCAGCAGGTCCGGGAAGGGAAAGCTGGTATGGAGTAAGCAGTGCAGAAGAAGGGGCTGGTGTCAGTGCTGATTTCTATGGTTCTAGGTCTTGCTGAGTTGTTTTCAGCACTGGGGGATGCTGTTCCAAACCCACAGTTGTTCAACTGCCTGTTTCTGGGGTGGTGATTAAAAGCTTGTGAGTCAAAGGCTGATTTGGACTAATTACCATGTTTTGTGAAGTTATTCCATTTGAGGTTAAACGGCCCATTAGGGGAAGCTGTGTCTTTAAGCAAGTGTTCGAAATCTAACCCGCCTACTGGTGAATGGCACCTGAAAAGAGACCCAGCTGAGCTCCCTGTCTGTGCTGGGGCACAGGGAAGTGCTTTATTTTTGTGAGTGAGCCCTAAGAGCTTCAAGATTAAAACTTATGCTTTGCACACAGGAGAGATTGAAAGCTGTGGATGCAAATGGGTACTGAGAGTGTGCTGAAATACGGTGCCTCTAGGAGAGACGCCGTGCTCGTGCTGTCTGTCTTGGTTGCACTTTTGAGATTGTCACTTTGTTTTTTTGGGTAATCAGACGATCAGGATTTAGGACTGAGAGAGTATGGCTCACCGAATTAAGGATTAAAAAACTCCCTGTTTCGGGTGGTGACAATCCCAAGGCCCTCTGAAGCTTGTGGGTTGCTCTCACTGCATGAGCACATGCTGGTAGGCTCTCCTTTCTCACAGAGCTTCCCTTTCTATCTACTGTTTGTTCCTCCTTGGCAGCAGAAGTGCTACATTTTGTTCCTCTGTATATTCAAATTAACTATTGTTAAATGGTGGGGGGCTGTAATACTGTAATACTTGCTGGATGATTTCTAAGTTGGTTTTTTTTGTTTGTTTGTTTTTTGTTTGGTTTTTTTTTTTACTTGTCTATGGGCTTCTGTGTCAGATGGGGAAGGTGGGAGAGATCACGATGAGAGCAGTGGGTTTCAAGAAGATGGATAGCAGTGAACTCAAACTTTATAAATAAGAACTCCTAAGAGGTAAGACTAATATAAAATAAAGCTGACAGTTTTTCTGAGTAAGTTAAGGGCTGAATTCAGACTGTGCAAAGGCAAGAATAGGAAATTCAGTAGGTGCCAAGCTGGGTAGTTGATGAAGGGTTTTTCTGTAACTTTTAACACCAGACAGAAACACACAGGAAAAAAGAAGAGGTCAGATTTCTAAGAATAAATCTGAAAGAACAGCACAAGCGTTCAGGGATAAAACCAGAAAGGCCAAGGCACAAAATGAGACCTCAAAGATAACCAGAAATAATTCTGTGAGATCCATTAATGGAATGAGGAGGATCAAAGGGAGGATTGGACTGCTACTCAATGGAGAATGAAAGCTGTCTGGAGATAATTACAATAAGCTTGAAGAATACTGGAGAAGAAGTATTTTTTTCCCAGAGTAGATTGGGAATTACAGACCAGTCAGGTTAACAATGCTTCTAGAGGAGAAAAAAACCCCAACCATCACAAATTGTCTGTAACATTTACAAAAATAATTGGAAGATAAATAGCAGTCAACATGAGTTGGTCAAAAATAAGTCGTGTTAAACCATTTTAATTTCCTTTACTGTGAAAAAAATTCCTTGTGGATTGGTTTGGGGAGCCACAAAGATCACAAAGCTTGAATCAGAAAAAAGTTTGAGGTTTGCTCGGTGACTTTACAGCAGTAAAAGTGAAAAGGACTGCAGGCATGTTGGAGAAAGGGGTTATATTTGTGTGGTACAATATAGAAATTTCTGAATAAACAGGGTTATATTCAGCAGGGGATAAGTGCAAAATTTTCTTAACTAGACACACTTTGCTAAGCAAACAGACTGAGAAAGAACTGGCTAGCAAACGGTTCTCCAGAAAACTATCTTTCATTATAGCAGATCAAAAATTACCTGCAAGTGGACAGTGGTGTGTTGTGAGAATGACAAACATCCCACCCTTGGGTTCACACAGGAGGGCTCTCTACTCTGCTCAGTGTGGGAATCCTATGGCCAGCTTTTATCAATGAATATTTAAGAGAATTTTGGATGTACAGGACAGAGTTCAATGTCCTTTTCTGATAAAGACTGTAGGGGGTTTGCCTTTCTTTTTTCTTTTTTCTTTCTTTTTTTTTTTTTTTAAATCTCTGATTTGTGAATAAATATTGAAAGACCTAGGGTTATGTAGTGGCACAAAAATAGGCTGATGCAAGACCTACTGACCACCTTCAGACACATAAAAGGCCATTTCAAAGAGGACAAGGAGGTTTTCTGTGTTCATGATGGTCAGGTGTTTGTAAATCAACATAAGGAACATGTACATTGAGTGTTAGGAAAAGGTCTTGGAGGACAAGGGCAGCGAACCTGTGGAATTGGTTTCTTGGAGAGGTTGTGAAGTTCCTATGATTGTAGGGTCGTTAGGAACAGAGTGGGCAAACATCTGTCAGGAATGAAGGAATGACACATGCTGATACTGCCTTCAACTCAAGGCATCTTTCATTCCTTCCAGGGCTACTGTTCAATAATGTTGTCCAAATCTAGAGTTGTAAGTAACTTACTGGGAGAAATTCTCATGGCTGTGACGTCATCTCTGTCCTGAGGGGGTAGCGCTTTGCCTAATTCAGTTCGTTTGTTGCTGTTCATTTACGTGCAATTAAACACCCGAGGTGAGCAGGGAGAGGGCAGTTGTCAAACACTGTTACGGGAGGACTTGGCTCCAGCTGATCCAAGACGCCGTCATTTGGATGGGAGACAATCTGTTAAGGCAACATGATGCTGCTCGTCACTCTTGCTTGCTATTCCCTTCTCTAAATATGTTGTCTTTATCTGAGAGAGCCTGGGGAGCTGTAAACCTCTGAAGAAATTCTCCATATGCTGGTGATTTTCAGGGAACTCTGCCATACATAATTTCTGATAGGAGTGTTTGAGTAGAGAATTAATTTAGTTTGGGTCCTTGATTATTCTGTCTTGCAATGAGAAGAGTATTGGCACCAGGCTAAAAATTAAACAAGGTGCTAGTTTCCATTTTCTCTCTCTCTGATCTTCACATTCACAGTAAGGCTGTTGTCAGGGAGCAGTGCAGGACAGGATGTTCAATGATCACAAAAAAATCAGCATTGTGTAGCCGAAGGAATTTTTTTTTTAATCCAGGAGCTTCTAACAAGTAATGAGACCGTGTTTTATATAACTCCTGTTAATATGGTGACATATGAGCAATCATCCATCTATGAGCAAAGAGACTTTAACAACACAAGAGTAAATAACCTCACGGGTTTCTGTCTCTGAAACAGCAAATTTCTCTTAGGAGAGACAAAAGGATCAGGCAAGAGTCCTGTAAATTGCTTAACAGTGTCACGGAGGGGAGAAGGATGACATAATCAAAATCATGACCCTTGAAAAGATTTAGATTCATAGATATTTGGTGCAAAGCATATAATCAAATTATAAAAAAATCACATCCCTGGCCATGAGCACTCACCCAGTGGATCCTTTCTCCGTAACTGCTGCTCGATTTGTGACCACGATCTCTCCTCGCCTGGACACTGGAGTTCACCATCACTGGGGAGCTTGTTCCAGCTGTTCCAAGATACACGTTTATAACAAGACGGTTATTTTGATTTGCCTTGTCTTCAGTTCCTAAGCAGAAAAATCTTGCTATGGTGAAGCAAAAAGCCCTGGGTTTAGTCCAGATTGTACCTCTGCTGATGCAACTCAGGGCACTACAGCAAACTGTGGGCCCAATTCTGTGCACTTTGTTTTGGGGAAAAGGCTTAAATGAAGTCACTGGGAACAGAGTTGGACAAGTGATGGCCTTGCATGATACAAGTCTGATCACAGGCACAGGCCCTCCTGCATAATGGTGTTTTCTTAGTGTAGAAATTTGATGGAGGAATTGGGGAGCTGTATGGATGGCACGTTTGTACCATGATCTGTCTTCCAAGGAATAAAAACACCAGCATTTTTAAGCATTTTAATACTCCTATTTCTGATCTATCATTTCTGATCTATCTTTAATAAATATTTCTTTCCCTTTTTTAGGTTGGTTATTTTTTGGAGGTTTGTTGTTTTTTGGCTTTTTTTAATTTATTTTATTTTTAAAGCAAACAGCTCAGTTAAACCCTACATTCAGCTTTTCCTTAGGTGATTTGGAATACTGCAGAAGTAAATATTTTCTGGGCTTCTCCTGTGAGGAGCTCCACAGTCTCTGAAGTGGGAATATGGTGTCACGTCTCAGCCTGTCAGACTTGATTTAGCTTTGAAAACTCAGGCCAGCAGCTGAAATACAACCACATGTAGATCAGTCATAGGTAAACTCCACATCTGGAGTTTAAACACACAAAGCAAAGTTTATCCAAAGGCAGGAGATGTCAGTTTTTGCCATAATTTGGAAAGTAATGTGGCTAATTATATTCAGCAAGAATTACAGCACCTCTGAAGAAAATCCAGGCCATGGTTGGCTTTCAAAGGCAGTATGGATTTTGTAAGCAGCACGCTAAAAGAGATCAGAGTGACCTCTTAGCTTTGTTAGAAAATATTTAGATAGCATTCTAAAGGAGTATTTGGCTATTCATTAAATGTATAAATCCATGTGATCTGCCTTTCCCATCTGGAGACTGCAACGTTAACGAGTTAACTGCAGAAGGTACTCTCTGTAGAGTTGCCGGGATAATTTGAGGCAGTGTCATTTCAAACCAAGGATAAACACAGCTTTGTATAAAGTGGGTTCTTGTTGCAACAATAATTACTTGTGCACCACGGAAGATCATCTCGAATCATCCCATCAGACTTGTTCCCAGAGCAGGAAGTGATATGGGCTTCCATAAAGGGGCAGTGCATCCACTTTGAGATTCACTAGTTTTGTAAGGGAGCTGGCACGTGGAATCAATTTGCTTTAGCAGACTGAGACTCTTTTTATGGCAGAGAAAGCAGTTAGTGGAAAAAGAAAATGTACACAATTTATGTCACGCTTCCATGTCTAGGGTACCAGCAAAGCACATTTCCCTGCACAGCTAAGGTAATCTATGGTTATTTTTATGCTGTTGTCAATGATAACTCATCACGAGAAATCATTTTTTCCTGTTGAAATGAACTGTTTGTTATTGTGGCACCCATTCTTCATCCTCATAGCAGGTCTGTTTTTATAATTCTCAAGGTTCATCCAGACTCACCAAGGATTAATCTGACCAAAAATAGAAATCCGCACTCCTGGTGCTGTGTGTCTTGACGTCACTGTCAAAGGGGAATAAAAAGTTCTTTAGAGCATGAGATACTTGATCTGTTTGTGGATGAACAAGGAAAATATTAATATTTGACTTTTAAAGTAATGTAGTAAGAAATTAATAATTTTCTAATAGGGCTAGGAAGAAAATCTATGAATTCGGAAAGAAAAATCTAACTGATTAATCATCAGTTAGCATTTAAATCTGGTCAGGTGAACTGCATTATCCCAGTAAACGTATAAATAATAACTCTTGTCCTACAAAATTCTTTGTGAAGGAATCCCCTATAAAGGGAAATTTGGTACAGTGGGATATGACAGGTCAGAAAAAAGCAAATTCTTCCCACAAGAGAGGGAAACCCAGAAATACCTTACTTGATAGGAGGGATCTTTGCTTTATGATAAAGACAAAAATTGGATATATACTGGGGATGAGATCTGGCACTGGAGCTTCCAAGGTAAGATCAGACACAGTGCTACTTCCCAGTCCGATCAGTGTTCTTTCAGTCCTGACACAACCCTGGGCACCTGGGGAGCAAGAGGACTTCTCCTTCATGTTGCTCCTTAATACCATTTGATTATTAGCAGCTACAAAAATTAAAAGAAGGAAGTCTTTTGCCTACAGGAATTCGGGCTAGAAGAATTGCTCTTCAAGGTAAACATCTTGAAATACCCTGAGAAGCTGGTGAAGACAAAACTCAGATGGTGACTAATGCTCTTCTGGGCTGGAATCTCTCCAGCAGTCTTGAAATCAAAGATCGTTGCCAGTCAGGGCATGTTATGGCAAAACACAACTAATAAGTGAATGAGACAATCAATGCATTTCATGTGACAGCACCACTTGGGACATCTGCGTCTGCCTTAAGAAAGTTCAGTCAAGTTTGGATCAAGCATTTTATTCACAGGCAAACCTACAAGACGTTTCCATAACCTGAAAGAATAACCCTTTTGTCTCCAGCTAAAAAACATCCTATATTGAGCCAAAAGTGAATTAAGCAAAACCACTTTCCGTCAAAAGTAACCATGACGCAAATGGTTTTATCTGCATGTAACCAAGGCAAGAAAACATTAACCAGCTGGTCCCCATTCAGAGGCATCTGTAACCATCTGGAGGGAGCCCCAGACTGCAGTGCAGCCACTCAGTGTGGGACCGAGCATGACGCAGTTTGTGCCTGCCAGAATCAACACTCAGTGACTGGAACATGTTCAGAACCTCCTTTTAACAATTCTCCAAGTGGTCTTTACCAGGCATTAACACAGCCTTACTTCCCTGAGCCATATGGGAGCTGTGTGGTTCTGACTGGCAGAGGCTGGTGTTGGGTGGTCCTGTGATGTTGGTGGTCTTGGCAAACGGATCTCACTTCTGGGAACAAGTGATCTTGAGATCCTTTCTGCACAATGGGTGTTCTTGCTGAGGTTGGGAGATTACTGATGTTATGGGGTCAAAAATGAGAGAATTGCCTATTTGTGTTTGTACTTTTCCACTTCCGCACTCTGGCAGCTTCATATTCTCATTGCTGATTTTTCAGGATAGATCTGTGGTTAATTACAAGTGGATGCTCTTGTCTCTGTCTACGTGGGGATGGTGAAGGTACTTAAAATGGAAATCAGACATTAACAGACCTGTGGAAGTTGACCCAAATGCATCTAATGAGTCAGCTCCAGCACTGTTTACCCTATTGGTTTTGTACCTGTAATTGGTCTTTGAATAGAACATCAGTGATGAAAGGCATGACTTACTTCATGGAGTCATAGAATGGTTTGTGTTGCAAGGGACCTTAAAGATCATCCAGTTCCACCCCCTGCCATGGATGAGAAACATTTCACCAGACCAGGTTGCTCCAAGCTCCGTCCAACCTGGCCTTGAACACTTTCAGGGATGGAGCATCCACAACTTCTCTGGGCAACCTATTCCAGTATCTCACCACTCTCACAGTCAAGAATTTCTTCCAAACATCCAACCTAAATCTGCCCTCTGTCAGTTTGAAGCCATTGCCCCTTGTCCTATCACTACATGCCTTTGTCAAAAGTCCCTCTCCAGTTTTCTTGTAGCCCCTTTAAGTACTGGAAGGTGGTCGAAGGTCACCCCAGAGCCTTCTCATCTCCAGGCAGAAAACACCCAGTTTGCTCAGCCTGTCTCCATAGCAGAGGTACTCCAGCCCCCTGAGCATCTTCCTGGCCTCCTCTGGACTTGCTTTAACAGGTCCATGTCCTTCTTATGTTGGGGGCCCCAGACCTGCATGCACTTCAGGTGTGGTCTCCCCAGAGCACAGCAGAGGGGCAGAATCTCCTCCCTTGGCCGGCTGGCCACAGTCCTTTTGATGCATCCCCGGATGATTGGCTTTCTGGGCTGTGAGTCCACATTGTTCAGCTCATGCACCAACACCAAGTCCTTTTCCTCAGGAGTGCTCTCAGTCCATTCTCCACCCAGTCTGTATTGGTGTTTCTGATTGCTCCAACCTGGCTGCAGGACTTTGTTGAATGTCACAAGGTTCCCATGGGCTCAGCTCTCCAGCCCATCAAAATCCCCCCAGGTGAAATCCCTTCCCTCCAGCGTGTTGACCCCACCACTCACGTTGGTGTCACCTACTCCCTCATCTTGCCAGGCACAGAGGTGAGAAGGAGCACGTCTGTAGTTCCTCACGTCTTCTTTTTTTCTTTATGCTGAGGTCAGTTTTATCTGTGAATTAAAGATCTTTGTTTATCTTCTGCTAACTCTGTTCTTATTTAAACGAAGAGAGTTGAAAAGAAATATTAAACATGGAATAATCATAGAAGGTGGTAGAATACAATTTTATTCAAGAACAAACCCCTGTGCTCAGGTCACTACTCCAAAGGAGCTGAATGAACCATAAACTGTTGGGTTTTAATCATTAAATATCCTGTGCACCTCCTTCCACATTCAATTATTCAAGACTTCTGAGCAAAGGACTGCACAGAAGGTAGCTATGTTTATGTTCTTTTTATTGTGCCATGGACTTGAAACAGGAAAGTGATGGACCCTAAACTATTTGTTCCTTTTTGGATTTTTGAGTCATAAACTCAAACTTTCTCTGCTTTTGCACCAGTTTGAAAGAATATAGTCCAATTTATCTGTTGCTTGCAAGGGCTTTTGTAAACCTGGACACACTTACTGGACTTCTTGCAAAAATTTACAAAAATCTTTCCGTAACCTGTAATCATAGAAAAATTCATATTATAAGAGAGTAGGATTAATAATGCATGGAATTATAATATACAATTTCCTTTAGGCTTTTCTAATTATAAAAAAATTACAGATAACATCAACAGTGTGATTCTGAAATGCCTCTCATTTATTATGTAGCTCTCTTAATCAATGCTCTGCCACTGGAAATCAAGTCAGAATGTTATTACGGTCTCTCCTTCTGGATTTAATTACAGCAGTAACTCATGGCTCAAAGTTTGAGCAAACACACCGTGCAGTTTATAGCTTTGAAGAACAGCCATTAATCCTGCCGTCTTGCACCCCGTGCAAAAGCCAAGGAAAGCACTTTAAAAAACTTGATGCCTGAAGATAAACACACACTTACAGCAGGGTTAAGGTGGGGGAGTAGAGAGCCCGGCCTCCGTGCTGGGTCTGCACGCGCCCAGCTGAGCATCCCCTCCTGGGAGACCATCTCAAGGGGTGCGAATCTCTGAACTTTTTGCCACCCAGACCGAACTCGCACCCTTGATATCTGTAAGAGTTATTTCAGGATGTCAGCTCCTCTTGGCAGCCTGGAAGCAGGACAGGGCTCTTGATGGGGAGCATCAAGCGCAGCATCATGAGCTGGTTGAGCGAGGTGACGTCCCTGCTCTGCTCGGTGCTGGTGTGGCCTCACATCGAGTCCCGGGTGCAGTTCTGTGTGTCACAGCGTAAGAAAGATACCGAGCTACTAGAGAGTGTCCAAAGGAGGGCTACAGAAATGGTGAAGGGCCTTGAGGGGATGCCATACCAGGAGCAGCTGAGGGCACTTGGGGCGTTCAGCCTGGAGAAGAGGAGACTGAGTAAAACCTCATTGCAGTTACAACTTGCTCGTGAGGAGAATTGGAGGAACAGGCACTGATCTCTGCTCTGAGGGGACCAGTGACAGGACCTGAGAGAATGGCCTGAAGTTGTGTCAAGGGAAGCTGAGGTTGAATAGAAAAAGCTTCTCCACCCAGAGGGTGGTTGGGCACTGAAGAGGCTCCCCAGGGAAGTGGTCCCAGCACCAAGGCTGACAGAGCTCAACAAATGTTTGGACAATGCCCTCAGGCACAGGATGTGACTCTCGTAGTGGTCCTGGCAGGGCCAGGAGTTGGATTCTGATGACCCTTGTGGTTCCTTCCAACTCCAGGACAGTCTATGATTCTATTCTATGATTTTGCAGCATAAGTGACTTCACTGAAGATGTGCATTGGTGCCCTCGGTATTGTTCTGGAATCAGTTTCCATGATGAACCTCTAACCCGACAATTAGCTGCCAACGGGAATAACGCACTCTTCCAAGAACTTGAATCAGTGTCAGGAACTGCTTTTACTTTTGGCAGCAGGCAGGGAGGATGTGTCTCCCTTCAAAGCAGAAACATGGCCAGCCCCATGCTGGCGACTGGGAGCACAGAGCTGCCAGAAGGGTCTGGGGAAGGGTGAGGTGGAGTGAACATGCACATGGGGGCTCGTTTTTGGAAACTAACTCTTCTTTAAAGGAAATCTTGTCATCCAAATGCAGGACAAAATTAAAACACCCTACACTGCCACCACCTGTATATTTCAAAAAAGACTCTAAACCCTGATTTAAGAAGATTCATTTGTCCTCTCAAGCCACCATCTTCAGCACCAGCTTTCTATACACTCAACAGACAAATAGAAACTTGAGGCATAACTTTCCTGGTTATTTTATTGTGTGGTTTATTGGAATGCAGCAAGAGTGCAATGGCCCTCAAGTCATCTGTTCACTTTCCTGGATGGATGGAAGGACCAGGAGCCATTTGATATGTGTCACTTGGGAAGCTGTGGGAAGGAGACAAGGAAACATTTGCACTTGACTGACGCAGCTTACATCCATAATGTAGTGTACTCAGCAAGGTTGTCAGAACTGGTCAGAAACCTTTTTTTTTTATTCCTTTTTTAACCTAAATATTATTTCCTCAGGACCTGCCAATTGTTTGAAGTGAAAAGTACTGGCAGGAAAGGCTAAGCTTCAGCAGATTGGTCTGTTTGAAAGACAGTGACATTTAAGAATTGATATTCCAAAATTGCCACATCCCTTCTGGAAACAAAAAGCAATAAAAGGTTGGTATTTCACTGAACTTCTCAGAAATTTAGAAATGAAGTGCTGTGACTGCCCAGCCTGAGTTTTTCACCTTTTAGGTTTGCACATTACAACATTTTGGTCTTCATGGAACAAGTTTGTTTGTCTCTGCTGTTTGGTGGTTGCTTCTTTCTTTTGTTTGCTTGTTTGTTTTCTGTTGGGGCTTTGCTTCTTTGTTTGCTTGTTAATCTCTGAGAACTGTCTCCAACAGCAGTTGTATTTCCAACCCTGGTTCCATCAGAACCTGTGATCCTTCTCACCCCAGTGAACCAGACAGGAAGGGCCGCAGGCACAGTAGGACCAGGTACAAGTTGTTCTGTGTGAAACAGAGGAGAAGAGTAGAAAAAGCACCTGGGTATGAGCTCAGGCTCCTTTGTAAAAGCATCCCTTTACTCTCATCTCAGCCAGCATTAACTTTCCAAAAGCAAGATATCTTGTCAAACATCTAGAAAGGTGATACAACCTTCACGGCACTGTCCAGGGATTGCTGGCTGCCCATTCCCAGCAGTGGGCTTTGGGCTGCCCTTTTAAGATGTCTCCTTTGGCTGCAGACTGGGCTCTAGGAAACCTAAATATCAAGGATGAAAAAATGCCATGAAATGTGCTGGTATGAACACCTTTGTGTTCTTCCCTCTTGGCAGTCTATTAATCTAAGGGAAAAGCTTGAGAAAATAAGGCTAATTAATCCCGACTACTGTGGACAGTGTAATTTAAATTTTTTCAAAGGCTGACATTGCTAAGGCTGAAACGTCTCAAAATCCCCTCAGCTCCCATCCCCCAGCACAAGAGTATTTCATGTTTTGGACAGCCAACTGTAATTTCTAAATTTGCTTTCAAACACATCACAGGAAATCAGCCTTACAGGAAAGAGTGGAAATCAATAACTCTGCCATATTCCCAGAAAAGGATGTGGGAAGAGCCTCCGTATTACGGATTGAATTCGTTTTGTCTAACACTGGGGATATGGGAAAAAGAAAAACAACCTCCCCTTCCAGAGTTCAGAGTTCTGCTGTTGGGAGCTGTGTCCTTGATGTCAGCTCGGAGCAGAAGAAATCGGGCTGGAGGGAGGAGGAGAAGGATTCTGGCTGCAGTGGTGTGACACTGACACATGAGGCTTTAATTTCAAGGGAGGAAGTGGAGCAAAAAGGATTGCGAAATCTGGTTCCATAATGGTCTGGGATTCTGCTTGCTGGGCTGTCTATCATATTTGTGGTCTCCGAGGACGCATCAGCTGGTTCTCCTTGGTTTGAAGGGAGACGGAGGGGTGGTTGGAATGCAGTGTAAATGTGAGAACAGGGAAAAGGGGGGATCCTTGGTGCATCAGCAGTGGCATGAAGAGCCACTTATCCTGATGGAGAGGAAATGACAAGGCATTTCTTCGCATTTATTTTTATTTTTAAGGCTGCTCTGTGTTTGCCTGCGAATACTGAAAACCTTTGACATTTGTTTCGCAATACGCATGTGATGACTTACACACACCCCAGGCTGGACGTCTGTGGGCTCCTCTCAGACCTCAGCCTTGAGCCCCTTTGTTCCAGGATATCCCAGAAACATCTGATGCAAAGGCTCGCAGGCTGGTGGAGGAAATTCACACAGGGAACTGACAGGAGACCAGTCCATACAGCACCCATAGCAAAGGCAAACAAAGAGAAACTACTGTGGAGAGTGATTACTTTCTTGTAATCCTCCAGGCTTGCCTGCCACAGCACTGTGCCGTGAGACCGGAGCAAACTTGGAGGTTTCTGTAATTCCCATCGCCCTTCTCGGACATGGAGGGGAGGGTTGTTTTCATACAAAGGCAATCACTTACCCTTTATTTACTGTGAAGGATGAGGACAGCGCATCTCTGACTCCCAAAGCTTTTCACAGTTGGGTTTGTTGTCTAATTATTCTGTGGCAGAGCTTTTCCCAGCAGTGCAGGGCTGTGTCCTCCACAGCAGAGCCCGGGGGACTCCTGTCCTTGCAGAAGGTCTCTCCAGAAGCGAATGGAATAATTCCAGCGATGGAATAATACTGCAGCCACGTGCCTTTTGTCACTTTGTTAGTTTATTTATTTTTAATACCATCATATGAATAAAGAAATGTGCCTTCCACATTGTTTTTTGAAGGCAAATAATTGCCTTGCCGTTGCATTCGCTTATCAGCTTGTTGTGCCCAAATGAATTTCCATAGATGCATCTTTCCCTTCAAAAAGCAGCCCTGCTGGGTTTTCCCAGTTGTTCAGTCACTCACAAAAACTGTTGTATAGCAAGCACTGCTTTATGTTGCCTAAAGAAATGTGGCTCTTCTCTTGTTCCATTGTCAATCTTATTGTTAAATTGCTTTGAATTTGCAGTGAATTGAAATTCTTCATTCCAAGGAGAAAGAAGTTATTACTTGCAATTAGGATTATTGGGTAGTAGCACTTTTCACTCCGGAGTTGATGAGTTATGATCAGAACATATCTTTTCATTAGTTTAGAGTTCCCATCATTATACTGATACTGTGGCTTAGCAGAAAAAAAAAGCTTAAATAGCAATTCACTTAAAACAGCAAAACACACACGTCTCCACAGGCTACAGAGTTATGGATGGCTAAACAGGAGCCTGTGCCACCACTCTGGCTGAGAATGAGTCTCACTGTGATGGGCTGGACAAAGGTAAGATAATACACTGTAAGATCAATTATCATCAATTACCAATTGCCCAGAGAGGCCGTGGACTCCCCATCTCTGGAAATGTTAAAGGCCAAGTTAGATGGGGCTTTGAGCAACCTGGTCTAGGGGAAGGTTCCCTGTCCGTGGCAGGGGATTGAAACTAGGTGATCATTAAGGTCCCTTCCAACCCAAACCATTGTATGATTCTATGATCTTTCAGGGTGTTTGAGGCCGAGCTTCACGAGAGGCTTCCACTTGGAGTTGACACTAAGTGGGCAATCAGTGTGGCAAACCAAAATTCCTGCATTCCAGCGACATCCTGGAGACACTCCTGTTTGCATCCCTTGCTTTTGCATGGCAGGGTTCCATCTGTGACCGAGCAGAGGGACAGGCACTGCTCATCAACTGCATTTAGTCAATGGTGACACTAAAGGAAGTGTTGGGCTCATGTGGGTCATGAGAAAAGCTTATAAAGGTAGCCTGGGAAGCCAGGACATTAAAGAACATTCCAGTAATTTGGAAGGTAGATTTTAAAGTGGTGAGCTTCAAAGGCTGTAAAACATTCTTTGATCTTCCAAAGCCTGCAAGTGACAGCAGTGTCTGCAGGAAGCAACACATGTCCAAACAATCACAAGGAATCTAAATGGAGATTTGAAGCAGCAAAACCCTTAAGAAAGAGAAAGGAAAAGGGACATAATTCAGACAGTCAGCCCAAACAACAGCATGGTTGCTCATATGTTTTTAGTAGACACTGAACAATCACTTATTAACTAAAAAAAACCCTATTTGATTTTCCAGAGGAATTCCTTTAAAAATGAGGGAGGTGGTGTTTAAAACCAAAAAAATGAAAAAAAAAGTGAAAAAAAAAAAAGTGATGTGGACCTGGAATAAGAAAGATCGTAGTGTCTGCGTGTTTCTGAAAAGAAAGATCACAGCCTCCAAAACAGAGGAATATTTTTAGGTGAGAGGAAGTAATGGAAACCACTCAGAAATGTTTTTGTTGTGTTTTTCTGGCATTTTACAAAGCACTCCAGGCCTGCATGAAATGTCATGCTATGGAGTGGATTTGTTTACACTTACATAATGCCTGCTCCGATGAGGTCTTCATCATCACAGTTGTGGGCAGACAATGCTTGGAGTCCTTAGGTGGACCCTGCCATGACCAGCCGACCTTGGGAAGATTCTTTGGGATAACGCTGGACTTGAGATATGAACCTGGGCTCAGCTCTATTCCCAATGGAACGCAGTTAAAAAGTTAAATATCTCAGTAGTTTTGGACCTGAATTAATGAGAGTGCTGGAAGGGGAGTAGTTAAGAGTAGTGTACACATATTCTTTCCAGAGATGTTTTTGGTGCATCACAACCAAATTGCTGAATTAAGTTTGGTATCTTTTTTATCTTAGGGCACAGTACATGACCGGAGGATATATCCTAGTCAGTGTGCCTTTCCTTCCTAGTGTTTTGCTATCAATTACAGCATTAGTTAACAATGTTTTCTATTTCTAAAATACATCTGGAGTTTTGTTTTTCATCACTCATTGAAACAGAGACTTATATTTTAACAGTATTTCTGAATGTGCTCTTAAAAATCTTGGAGCCAACCTGTGACAGCCAGATGAAAAACAGGACTGGACAAGAAGTCTGTGGTGTCAAGGCAGTCACTTAAAGAAATGAGATAAGATTTAGTGTTTGCTTCCAATGCGCTGTCTTGGGGTGTCCTGTTGTAATTTCGTAAGAGAATTGCTTTTTATAAACAGGTTGTGACAAGCAATTGCACATCGCTCCACGGATCTTAAGAAGGGAAGAACAGAATAATTGAAAATAGGGCTGGGAGAGCTCTTGGGAGGTCACCCAGCCCATCTTCTCACCCAGGTGGGATTGGCTTCACACTGACTGCTCCTGGCTTATGTTTGCCTGCCATGTTTTCAAAACCCTCCAGTGACAGAGGTCCCACAACCTTCCTAGGAAATGCTTTCAGGGCTCATCACTGCTTAATGTTAGGAACTTCTTTCCTACTGCCTTGCTCGTGTTTCTCCCGAGGCCGGTGTGACACCACTGCTTCATTCCATGCTCCCAGGGTTCACAAGAGATGGTCATTTGCTTTCTTCTGCAGCTTCAAGTCCCTCTGTTTGGAGACTGTTATCATGATTCTTCCTAATTTTCTCCTTTCTAGACTAAACAAATCCCATCTTTTTAATCTTTCTTCATAATTTATGGTGTTTAAACCTTCCCTCATTCCCCTGGACTCAGACTAATTGATCTGGGTCCTTCCTGAGAGCACTGGCCCCAACTTATGTTTCAGGGGCTGTATTTTCTCACCCTGATATCTATTTTTCAAGGGCTTCCTTGCCCATCGCAGCGATTATTTTCAGGAGCTTTTGTTAAAGCAGCCTTTGGTAAATGCCCAGTATTGGGTCTGAGCTGGTGTTCGTGTAGGCAGCAGCCCCTGAGCCACATCTTCGCTGAGCTCTGGTACCCTCAGGAGTCCGAAATTTTAAGAGGGAAGAGGAGGTGAAAGGAAGATGGTAAAAGGACACAGCGATACCATTCTCAAAGGTGTCCAGTTCTTAGAAATGCTTTACTGGCCAGTGCTTGTTTCCAGCTGTATATGTTAGGTGAAACTTCTCCAGCAGTGCAAATGCTGGGCGCTCAGCTTGCTGACAAAAGAATTGGAGACAAAGACGTTTGGATATGTATTTAAAGTGAAATTTGGGCTTCCTGGTGTTCCCGTGTTGTTGGATTTTATTTTTTTTTTTAAAGTTGATCCATGCATCATTTCCCTGGATTCATAAGGTTGTTTTAGTGCTCTGTTCTGTGAATGTATCGGAATGGCTATTGTTCAACTGTTACTACTTCTTAATTAATTTTCTTTCATTAAGTATTAGACTTTCATTAGATACATAATCTCTAAACTGCTAGTGTTGCATGGCAGGATCATTTTATGTGATCTTAATTTTTTGTTTAAATACCTTTTGCAGTTAATGTGTTGGCTTATATTGTGGTGTGCTTGGCAGTGCTGGGTTAATAGTTGGAGTTGATGAACTTAAAGGTCTTTTCCAACCTAAACGATTCTATCTACAGAAATGTCTTCTCAGCGTGAGCCTCTGAGCATGAGAGCAGGTCAGGAGAGCCAGCTGTGATGCAAACCCCAGCTAAACAAAATTCCTACAAATCCCCACAAAATTCATGGTGCATGTGTTATGGGGGTTGGCCAAGAGGATCATCCCCTCCCAGGGGAAATCCTGACATTTTCGGCTGACCAGGGGTCACAGCCATGGTGTCACAGTAGGTTTCTAGTCCAGCTGAGTAGGGTTAGTGTGGAAAAGGGTTTCTCTTCCCAGAGCAGCTGAAGGACTAGATGACTTTTCCAGTCACGTAGCGTCCTAAAAAAATCATCCAAGGCCATTTGGGTTAGGCAGCACAAAGATCACTGTCTGAGTGGTTTTTCTGGGGGGGAAGAGATGTCGGCAGATAATGCTTGGGTTTGGTAGGAACTCGATTAATTTGAGAGCAAAAAAAAAAAAGAAAGAGATTTTTGTTGGCTATCCTTTCCATTGATATTGTTAACAGGGAGATAGAGATCCTTTTCTCAAAAAAAGCAATTATAATTTTATGACTATAATTTTTTTAGGTTCCCGGAGCTTTTTCAGGGAACTGAGCTGATACCACAGGTATCTGGAAAATGAAATGAAGGAAAGTAGCTTTGCTATGAGTATGTGAGGTTAAACTTGTTGCTGCCTCTCTCAGTGGGGAATTTCTGTATCCAGTAGATTGCACATGCTTTTAAGTAATCAGAGGTTCAGCATTTTCTGCTCTATAGCATGTAGTATACCACATAAAGCATGAGAAAGAAAAGGAAGTTGGCCCGTGCTGGAATTGTTCTGGTGTTTTCTTCTACAGCAGAATGGTAAATTGTTTGCTTTGGCTTTCTGGAAAATATCTGACCTTGATACTTCATATTCAATTTATGTAAACAATTACAAAAGCATCTGAGCCAAACAGAGGACGTTATTTCTTGAAAACCTGCGGGGAATGCACATGGGAATTTCCCACATGCTGTGGCAATCTTAAAAATACCTCCTTGTGACCCCGCAATATTAATGATTAACTCCGGAACTGTGAGTTTTTCCAGACTTCCAGTGAACTCCGTGATTTGTGTGTTCAGCTGCATGTGTCGGGAGAGGTAGCAAAAAAAAAAAAAAAAAAAAAAAGAAGCCATTTACCACTTTCAGGAGCTCACATTCAGCAATCAATCTGTCACATTCTACCCTTGAAATTCAGGGATTTTTGCAGATCGCTCGGCTGATAACCATCGCCGGACGGGAGATGCTTTGTGGCGATGCTCTGCGCTGAGACGCTCCCGCAAGAATGAGCTGGAGCCAGTTTTGTTCTTTGCAAAGGGCCCAAAGTCAGAGCTGCTGTGCTGAGGATGCTCCCCCACGTGCCAGAGGATGCGCTGGGCACTGCTGGGATGTTCTCTACGTACATCTGCAAATGGGTGTCAGCGTCAGCTTGGTGAATCGTGTCCGTCACGTTTGCTGAAGGGGAGAGAAATAGCAGAGTGCCCCTGGAGAGGTGATTTCCCAGGGATTCTGTGCAGGGAGAGTCACGTCCCCACAAGGTCTGTTCTGCCCGTGGCGTGGTGGGCAGCACCACTGACAACAGTCTGCAAGTGCAGGCGGTTGTGGGAAGCTTTAGAAAGATTCCAGTAGCTTAAGGAGGGGCTGATAAAAAGGATGGAGAGCTATACAGACAGTGACAGGACGAAGGGCAATGGTTTTAATCTGGAAGAGGGCAGAGTTAGATTAGGCATTAGGAAAAAATTCTTTACTCAGGGTTTATCTGTTACTCAGTTTGAGAAACTGGAGCATGACTGAAATGGGTGCCAAACCAGCACTCATCTTTACTTTTTTTGGAGAACCCTGTGAACCAGCACACCTCCATTTTAGAGTGTTTATGATATCAATATATATGCATCATTTAGTTTTATGTATATAATTGAATAATTTAATCTTTTACTATCTATCTATCTATCTATCTATCTATCTATCTATCTATCTATCTATCTATCTATCTATCTATCTATCTATCTATCTATCTCTCTATCTATCTATCTATCTATCTATCTATCTATCTATCTATCTATCTATCTATGCATCATCTATTTATGTAGTGACTCTCCTGGATGTTTCTTGGGTCAATCTATGTCTTTTTCCTCCTTGAGGGGCAGTCCCAGCACTCTAATGACACAGTTCACAATCAGAACTTTGCTGCAGTGGATGTTGGGAATTTACCTGCCTGCAAGTCAGAAACACAAAATACCTGGAGTGGGAAACAGGGCAGCTGGAAGCAGATGGTAGTAAAAAAAAGAATCAAGAACCAAGTCATGAGGAGTGACGTGGAAATCAGACTTGAGCACACCCGAAAGATTCACAACTCAGAATCTCAGGTAGGGAGAACAGACAGCAAATCTTTAAAACCAGGATGTTTCAAAACCCTCTCACAACTCATTTGTAACAAAGGATAGGGATCTTTTACAATATTTTAAGAAACCTGAGTTAATATGAATCTACAGTAGTTGTTTAAAGGAAAAGCATGTACAGATGGGTAAGTGGCAAGCAGTGAAGTCTCATCTGAGAAGATGCTGACCTCTTCAAACCTTACTGTTCTTGGGCTTATAATATTGTGGGCATAATTATCTGCTCAATATCTATATGCATGTGTACAGCCAGATATATATATTAGATTTCCCTTCTTCTGTGCCTGATGTACAGAGGATGTGGCTTCCTTTCAGCCCTGCTATGGCATTTACTTTTCTGCCTGGCTGCAGAGGCTCACAATTTCCCTTTGAGATGTCCTGGGTTCGGTTGCTGCTCTCAAGATGGATGTTGGTTATCACTTCTGTGGGGTTTGGGTTGGAGGTCATCCTGTGCTGAGGCACATGTGGTCGGGACATCTTGCCTCTGAAGGCAGGAAACAGATAACCGGCTGGACAGTACAGTACATCTCTCCGTATCTGCTTGATTAATGCAGGATATGGAACTGCCACAATTTTTGCCTTCAGATCTTGGCTTTTCAGTTGACTCATGCTTTCATCCTCAGAGAGTTTAATTTTCCTCCCAGATATGATTTATTTCACTGTTTGGTTTTTTGGGGTTTTTTTTCCCTTAAAGAGACCCACCAAAAAAACTGACAAAACCCAAACAAGATTAGAAGCATGTGATTACTGGCACCAAACTCATGAACTTTTGTCCCATTCAGGCTTTTCCATTTCCCATTATGTTCCCTTCAACTGTCCCTGTTCCTAAGCTGTCCATTTCCTGCTGGAAAAGGCAGGGAGAGATTCTGAATTGACTGGGAAAGAAATAATACCTGCACAACCTCTATGCATATTATGCTAATGTATGTGTTGCTAACATTTGTAAACCCTCTGAATTTTAAAAATTAAGACTTGGAAGATCTTATTTGCATATGGCCCTCACTGTGCTCTGGAAGTATGGCTTATTGTGAGGGCATTATCAAAGCTTCACCTTTGATATGATAAGCCCATATCACATGGAGCTTGGCAGTCAGCAACTGGCTTTTGTTCTGCACCCTGCTACAGATCGAGCTCCATATGCTTTATTTCAGTTAGCATAATTACAGATATAAATTTAAGCATCTGCCCTCTTTTAAAGCTGTTGACTTCTTGCCCCCTCCAACATTTTCATAGCTGTTAGTCACTGCAGAAAATATTTCTTTGACTCATTTAAGAATTTTGTTGTTACGACTGCACTGACCTATAAGGAAGCCTCTAGGAAAAAACAAACACCTAATTTTACCCTATTTGTCCCAAATGGTTCTTTGTGTTACACATCTCTGTTCTGTCACCTTTTACTTGCTTCCCTCTAAATTGCAGGTTGTTGTACTGCCTTAAATCTCTCTGCCTATGGGAGCCTTTCTAGGCTGCTGAACACTGTAATTAACCACTTTGGACTTCCCACATTTTACAGCGTGTACGCTCTGCTAAAATTCAAGCCCAGGTACGGCCGAGAGAGTTGCAGGTGCAGGCGTACTGTTAACCGACAGAATGGCATTATTCCTCTAACAGTGTTCCTTGTTCATGACTTCTCTTTCACTGTTGCTGTGCAGCAGCCCAACACCCCTTTTCCCTACACGTTCTGGCAGACAACAGGCAGTAACTTTGAAGCTCAAGGCACTTGAGCTTTTAAGGTCGAGCGTCGGAGTGTTTATGAAAACCATACTAATTATGTGATTGTAAGTCTTGTAGGGATTGAGGAATCCCCCAAACAGCTTTTAAATTCGTGAGCTATGCCTGCTATTCTTGGGAGGGACTCTTGGCTAAAGTGACTCGGGTGGCCTTGGTCCTCCTCCTGGTGGCACTGGGGGAAGGTGAGCCCAGCTGCATCCTGTGCCACTGACCTGAAGGTGAGGAGATCCCAACCTACAGAGCAACCAGACTGAGGCTGTTTTGTGTCCTGCCTTCCTGGACCTTCCTGCACCTTCCTGCATCTTCCTGCATCTTCCTGCACCCCAGAGCTGTGCTTTATTTGGTGTGGGGCAGCCTGCAGAGGGTACACTGCCTGCTTGGGAAGGGAGATGGTGCCTAGATGGGAGGTGCTGTCCTAGTGCTGCTAAACTGGGTTTTGTTGGCACAGCAAGAAATTGTGAGATGAGACTGGCTGTGTCACAGCACCATCTGCAAAAATGCGCTGTATTACACAGGGACTGGAGCAGAATTAGGCAAAAGTGTTGCAAACTGTGATAAAGTACTCATCCAACACACCATACTCTGGGAAGGAATCTAGCAGTTCTTGCTGAAGGACTCTTGAAATAATCCACCCAGGCAACAGTTGAGAGTAAAACAGGCAGGTAAGACAGTGGTATGTCCTATGGGGTGGCTAGAATATGGATTTGAAAAAACAGAATGGTGCTGTGCCTGCACATGAAACACAGACATTAAATTGCTGTGTGGTGGCCCCTTTGTGGTTCAGTCATGGCAATGAATCACTGAATGGCTTGGGGTGGACAGCTCAGACACAGAGAACCACAGAGATTTCAATTCTGACGACATTAACTAAGGAGAAAACCTGAAATGATGCTGGTGTTAGACACAGAGAAATCTCTGGTGACGCACAGTAACTACGTGTGAAACTACAAGGGATGTGGAGTAATCAGCAGGGATATGAGAAAATGATCATCCAAGATGGGGAAGACACCAGATGGAAACCCAAAACTTTGATGAGGAGTGCGCGTCCAGATCTGCATTTGTATTAAAATTGTCATCCATCCATTTGTATGGTGAAAGACATCTTTCCCCTTGAACCAGTCTGGAGGGGCCACGCAACGCCTAAAAGTTCACGATCCATAGCTGTCAGAGGAGACTCTGACTTCTCAATAAGCCAGCTGGTGATCAGATGCTGTGACTTGCTATTTATTTTGCAAATCAGACTTGCGGACATGTTTCCTTAGCAAAGTCACTGATTGTGACAAATGTGTATAACAAGTGCAGTCTTCTATTGATTCTCACATTCTATTTTCCGCTTTTGGTGGAAACAGATGGAATTCAATTTTCTCACAATTACTATTAGCCAAGAATAACATCACTTAAATCGGTGCGGGGGAGGTGGAAAGTTGCAACTACAAAAACACACAGGCTGAAAAGCTGGATATTGAAATGTAACTTGCAAATAACCATAACTGATGTGTTTTCCAGGGCCCAATTCAGAAACACAATTAAGCATTTTCTGGACTCAAAGCTTTATGTCCCGCTGATATTATCCATGTCTGTTTTGTGAAAAATGGATGATCCAGATTGTTCTTGTAGGTTAGTTTCATGGCATGACTGGTGCTAAAAGTGTAAAATCTCAGGACATTCTCTTCTAAAAATAAATGTAGGATAAGGTTGGGTGTAGCTAATCCTAACCTAAGGATATGCAATTCTACAAAATCATTGCTTACCTTGCAAAACATTAAAGGCAATTCTTAAGAAATTAAAATAATAGTCTGTATTTAGAAGTAGTCTGTAATTAGAAAAGAAGTCAATCATTAGGCACACAATAAATCATCTCCATATATTCAGGCTGTTTTAGATCAAAATGCTGTGAATTTAGAGAGGATGTATTGCATAGCTAATGCATGAATACAAAAATCCTACACTCAGTGAATGGTAAGGGTGAATTGAGTGATTAAGAAATAACACAATTAAAGATTTATTTTTTTTTTTAATTGCAGCTTTACACTGATTCTTTTGCATCATGCTGAGCTCTCAGTTGATGTGGTCACAGGTATTCTATTCCCCATTATCACATATTGTCTCTGGCTTTGTTTAGTAACTAACGTGGGATTATAAGTTTCATCCTAGAGTTTCCTGAGTGCTTCTCATTGTTGCAGGATCTTACCAATTCCCCCAAACTACTACACTTCTGTTCACAGTGGCCTTGTAAAATGGCATTATTAGATCTATCATACAGATACCGAATGGAACCAGACTATGTCAAAAAGGCACCAGGATGAGATGATTATGACATTCAGAGCCTTTAGTATTTTGTAGTTCTCGATGCGTTCATGGCAAAGGTACATGGAAATCCTACAGCTGGTGTCTGTAGTAAGGCATTTGAAAAATAAGATGACCTGCCAGGGCTCATCCAAGGGAAGATTTGCCCTGGGATACTGTGAAGCCTATGGCTTAATGCCATAACCCATTTTGGAGGGCAGCTCACAATATCTGGCAGAAGGAGCTCGAGTAGCTCCAGTTCTATGCCTGCATACTGGAAGTGGAGTTACACTCCCACAGTTCTTTGGAAGTTCACTGAAACTGTGTAAGATGAAGTTTTGACAAATATTCATAACAGAAGCAAAATGCCTCCTTTATCCATGAAATGGTGCCCCAGAAACATTGGGGTGAGATGGAATATTTCATTTTGCCTTTTCTCATGGCCAAACCAATAATTTTCCTTAAGAAACATCAAAGACTTTTAATGAAAGCTTTTCACTAGAGATGTAAAGGCAAAAATCCCCCAAAACCCTACCAAAAATTTTTTTTAATGTGATTCTATATATTTGTGAATTTTGAAGTGCTAATCAAGCTCCTCTGTCCAAGCACCCACATCTTGCTCACAGCCCAAACACAGAATAATTAAAAAATAGAAGTCTATACTCCTTTTTGCAGCATTTACTTTTTGTGAAGGTTCTCCGCAGGTACAAGTGATTGCTCTTTGAAACTGGGCAAGGAAATGATGGACGAGGCGGCTGCTCAGAACCTACAGCCACCTTCAGAGTGGATGTTTGGTGGGGCAGGGAGGCTGGGAAGCCCTGGGTGTGGGTGACATGACAGACCCTGGATGCCCATCTGTGCTGGGCAAGGGTTGCATTTGCCTGGGGAGATGGAGAGCTTGCTCGTGGCTGAGTTTGCTGCGCTGCAGGAAAGGATGAGCCAGGCTCTCCACACCTGATCCACCACTGCTGCTTCATCCTCCAGCACAGGAATGGCTGCATCCCTGGATCCCACCCCTTCACATGGCTGCTTGGACCAGAACAAGGTCGCTGCATCGATGATGGAGGGCTGGGGCCACCAAAGCTGGTGTGACAATTCTCCTGCTGCCTTCCTGCACCCTCTTTGTCCCCATGGTTCTTGTGACATGGTTCTGGTGGCACATTTTCCCTCCTGCAGTGACAGAGCCACACGTTGAAAGGCCGTGGTTAAAGCTGAGATTGTATCTTTGCTCTACCCCGTTGCTTTCTGTCATTTGAATGTTTCTCAAGAAATTACTTTGCAGGCTTAAATTTCTGCATCTGATACATATTTAAATAACTTTGCAGTGCCCTTGTTTAATTTACAGTATTGAATATTCACTGAAGTCAAATTATGAAACACATTGGTTTCTGAATATTTCCATACCTCCTTTTTTTTTTTTTCACTTGGAGCTTCCAATTCCAACCTCCTTGTTGGAAGAAGCAAGGAAGGACAAAAGAGTCTGAGCAGTTCTTCCTGGGAAGGTATTTCTAAGCAAAGAGGTAACAGGCTTAGGATCTAAGTACACAAGACCTGCAAGAATGGAGATGTTAAAATAATCACAAACCTTACAAACTAGACAGAAGCATAACTCTTTTACTGCTCTTGGCGTTGGTTAAATCTACAGAGGAAATTAAAGATTTTTATGATTCTATTAAAACTACTGTTCAACACATCCAAAGGGATGATAGAGAAACATAAAGGGCAGTGTCTCATACGTTAATGCTAACCTGACAGTATCATTTATACTGAAATTTGGCTTGACTTTCAAGCACCATTTGAAAGGTTATTGCATGTGAAACTGAATGAAGCCATGCAGTTGAAGTCTGCCCTTTTAAAGTTTAAAAGAAGAACTGCATTTTTCTTTCTTCAGGTCCCCACTCAGAAAAGAAAAAGTCCAGTATTTTGCCTCACCCTATCTCCCACCAGCAAAATTCCCATTTTTTTAGGGGGCAGGAAAAACAAAAGCAGGTGAAAAAGGAATACCCCAAGGGCAGGGCTCTGCTGCCAGAACTGGCTTATGCCAGAGTGCACATTAATGAGGCTGTTTCACCTTTACACCAGAGTGCCTGAAATGAGACACTCCCCTGCTCTCTAGTTCCTAAGTCTTGTGTTTCCATTCCTGTTTTTATTAGTTTGGGGCTGATGAAATCCTTTCCCATGCCATCCCAGCATTTACCTCTTAGACTGCTCTAGTTATTTGAAGCACAATACCTTGTTTAGCTAAGCTGGCCTGCTACCTACGTATGAGCTGGATCGAATAACCCTGCTCCAGTCACCTCTTTAACTGTTCCAGGAATTCTACTGCAAACTAACGTCTCTCTCCCCGAGGGGTTGTAGTGCAGGGGCTCTGCAAGCCTACGTAGTTTTGGTAAATAGCTTGGCAATTTTAGAATGTGCATGAAAACATTCTTAATTAAGTGGGATCCCAGGGGAAAAAAAAAATAAAATTCCAGTCATCCTCATCCTGAGATGACCCTGGCAAATGCAACTTTTGAATGAGGCCAGCCAGTTCACCAGAAACCATCAGGCTTTTCTGAGAATCTCCCCACTGCGTTCCTGCCAACTCTGCCACTTTGGGCATGAATCTCCCACTTTTCCAGGCGGCTGGAGAGCGCAGACAAATGGCCACTGTGCCACAGCGAGGAGCCAGAGGCGCCTCTGCCCAGCAGCCGGGCACGCCAGACACCTAAACCTGTGAATATTGGCACGTTGGTGCCCGCTGTCACTAGCAGGGAGGCAGGGACGCGTCAAGCAAAAGGGATCTCTGACTCCAACAGAGAAACCAGGGCCTTCCACGCAATGCAGAGATGGGATGGAGACAAATACAGGGATTTACGGACACCACAACCTGAATGCTTAATGGAACAAGGCGGGGCTGTCAGGAGTTGTCGTTATGAAGAAGGATTTTTATTGAACTGGGAGCAGATTTTCCTATTTGACGTGCTCAGCACAAGTGGAGGGAAGCTTTGGAAATGGGAAAGAGTTTCTCTGAGGTTTATTTTAGTTGCTTTGCCTATGGCAGTATTTTGCAAAGAACAGGTTGCGTTTTCGGGAGAAAAGGGGGAACAGGGAAAGTAGCCAGGGAAAGGTTATAAGAATTAGATAAAATCTTCTTTTTCCCCTAAATATGCCCCCCATAATTCAGATTGGGAGATATATTCATAGAGATATAGTTGTATATTGCTGTTGGAAGATATATGTGTGTCCCTGCCCAAGGCGGCAGGGGTGGAACTAAATGATCTTTAAGGTCCCTTCCGACCCAAACTATTCCATGATTCTATGATTCTCCTTTTGAAAAGAAAGAATAGATCAAATGTATTAAATTGTCTGCTTAACTTCCGAGCTCAAATAGCCATGTTACCATTGCACATTTTTAAAATGTCAAGCGTGTATAAATGAATCCATCTCTAGTCATCTCATTTTTCTTCGCACGGTGAACAGTCCTGTCTCCACTCCCATCAAAGTCATGCTTCCTGCAATTCCAAAAGTAAACAACGTCAGAGGACATGAAGGGCAGCAAACAATGTAAACAGGAATTCTCATGCTAAATGTCCCCGTGCTCTGCTATACTTAGAAGTGGAAGTCAAGTCAGTGTTTGGTGAAGCAAAGCTCCTGCAATGAAGAAGGAAGCAGAAAAAATAATCAACATATTGGTCGGCCGGTCTGCAGAGGAAATCCGAGGTGCAGCTTCACAATACACCGAGTCCACAACAATATCGGTTCAAAAGTTCCCGTTCTGCCTGACCTTGACCTTGTGGGAAGGGATGGGAAGAGGAAAGGGTGTTTTAAAATCAGATAGTCCAGTAAACTGGTTTGGTTTTACAAAAATGTGTGCTTATACAACCAGGAAGGTGATCCAGTGAGGAAATAAGACTGGGCATGGAAAAATCTCCATGACAGAGCCAGGTGGGCAGAGTTTGCTGCCAGAGCCAGAGGGCTGTGGAATTAAAGCTATTGGCATGCTCTTTAATTTCAGATATCATATTTAGGGAGAGTTGATAGAGTCAGGGCTCCTGGACAGCCCCATTTCTGGAGGGATGGACAATTTTTTTCATGATGAAATAGCCCTGGTGTCATCTCTGCTTGCTCCTTTCCCAGTGATGTTTCTGTGCAGGAACCATCTACCCTGCCCAAGTGTTCGTGAGTCTGGACTTGTAAAAAGATGCAAGGATTAGGAGTAGGTGACAGCAATTACCACGTAGTTTAAATTTTATTTATAAGGGTTAATGCCAAATCACACTTTGATATGCAAATTTTTATTGCCCTTGGTGGTGTGTTAGATCTTGGGGGTTTTTTATTAGACTTAGTGTCTAACAGAGCCTGATGTTGACAGACTCCATCAGCAACATCTCTCATGACTCTGTGCAGGTAAGAGTAATAACATTCAGCAACACTGACATCTTGTGGCTGATGAGAAATGGCTCAGACAGGCCAGATGAGCCACAAACCCATCTTCATCAATTGTGTGTTCAGCATCCCGTAAAATGTGGTGATGCTCAAAGGGATGACTATCAGAAGTCTGGAAATCGGGAGGTTGAAATGCAGAAAATGCAGAAAGGTGCTGGTTTATTAGTTGGCTGAGCCGTGTGTGTGGATAATCTGGCTGCGTGCTAATCCTTTTGGCTAATCTTCTCCATGTGAATGATTCCCTCCAGAGGATGTGGATAGAGTCTGGGATGCTTGACGTGACAAACAGAAACTGTCCCTCCTTACAGATGATCTTCTTTGTGTTTTCCTCTTCCATTGGGAGGCTGAGAGAGAAAATACCTCTGGAAAAGGCCCCAAGAGGAATCTTTCTCATTACCTATTGTTGCTGCCTGAAATAACATCAGCAAAGCCAGGCTGTGATTCTCTGCCTCTCAGCCGCTGGAGATTTTTGGATAAAGGAGTGGTAGGGAAGACTTTTTGTATGGAAAGATGACTAGGAACAAATCCTGGTCAGTTGGAAAGTTGCAAATGCTTCTGCATGCTTAGATTATAGAATCATTAAGGTTGGGAAAGGGCTCTGAGGTCGATGTGTCCAAGTGTTCAACCAGCACTGCCATCTTCACCATTAAAACATGTCCCCAAGTGCCACAGGCATGTGCCTTTTGAACACTTCCAGTGGGGGTGGTTCCACCACTTCCCTGGCAGTCTCTTCCAATGCCTGACCATCCTTTTTAGTGAAGAAATTTTTCCTAATATCCAATAATAACCTCCCCTGTTGCAACTTGAGGCCATTTCTTCTTGTTCTAGTGCTTGTTACTGGGGAGAAGAGACTGACCTGGCTACAACCTCCTTTCAGGTAGTTGTAGAGAGTGATAAAGTCACCCCTGAGCCACCTGTTCTCTAGGCTAAACATCCCCAGCTCCCTCAGCCACTGCTCAGAGGACTTGTGCTCCAGACCCATCTTAGGCTATGGAGACTTAGACACGCAGTATAAAATAGCCTTACCTTTGACATACTTGTAGGAAGAGAAAATCCAGTTTGGACTCCTACAGATGGTGGTCAGGTTTCTCTTTTGGTCTAAAGAGTGATGCTTGTGGCTCTGCAGCACGTGATGGTCAGCCCTTGGACTTCTCAGTTGCAAGCAGCTTCTTGGAATGCTTCGTTGTTTGCACAAGTTCTTGTTGCTAACGAACATCTGTATCCACTTTATCATCGGAACCCAGTGACAAAACTATTACTAAACACTAAATTAAATGTTATGCAATGGTCTTTTGCAAACATCCAGAGAACTTTCAGCCTTCCTTGAGGATGCTGGATTTGGGATTGGAAGGAGTAATGACCGCCTGTTCTGCTTACAGCCTGTGCTCCTTGAAATTAAAGCAGTTGTCTGATTTGGGACCCACACAGTGTAAAATCCTTTATGAAAGCTGGGAGAAGAACTGAAAAATACCACACATAGCTAGTGGCTGGGATTAATTTAATTAGGAAAATGTTAAGAGTCCAAGGCTGAAACGTGTTCAAGCTTTGGGCTCATATTTGTTAATTATCCTGGGAGGTGGAAAAAAACATCCTTTTCACAAGGATTCCAGAACAAATTTGCTTTTTTCCCGCTTTGCTCTTGTTTACAACTACTTTGAGTAACCTTACCTAGGGAGACTGTGAAAACAAGCAAGAGAAGTTAAAGATCCTGTGATTTGCAGTGTGCTTGGCTGCACTACATATTGTGCCTTCACAGCTTTTAATTCACTGCATTAAGTCACCTTAAACCACTGACATATATTAATGATGTAGTTTAGTATACTAGGTAAAAATTCCAATTTAAAAGGGTTGATACCATGTATTGGAAAAAAATACCCTTTTATCTGCTCTGTTGACTTCACTTAATAATACAAAAGATTATTCTTATGTGATAGGAATAATCTGGAGAGAAATCTATTATTTAATATAATTCAAAAGTGGATATTGTGCAGCTTGCAAGAACCATTCATTCATACTGATGTTTTTCTCTAAAAACCATCTTGTTGTATTCTCTATCTATACTAAAATCTATCACATTGAATCACAGATGTTTGTTTCAAAGAATAAAAAGTGCTCAATTCAGCAGAAACTTCAGCAGTGTGCTGAGTTAGCACAATTCAAAATGCCAGCCAACTTGGTGTGAATTTTGTTTATTTAGTCATTGAAATGTATTATTGCAACTTAGAGAAAGTAAAGATCTGTATTTCCCTAGTTTCTTGAACATAACTTTCATAAATAATTTTCAATATCAATTTTTTTCCGTTGGTCACTGACAAAAATGAAAGATATGCTACTGTGTAGCACTTGGTCTTATGTACAGCCACATCTTCATTTCTTATTGCACTTTAGAAATAAAGTTGTTTTTTTTTCTAGCCCAGTAGAGGTTTTGCTTTTTTAACAGCTCACACTGTAAGCAGGGCCTAAAAATTTCCTGTCTTTTTGTGAACAGCAAGAGAAAGTAACAGTAAAAGCAAAGATTTTGGTTTTTTCGTGCTTAACACCTCAACTTTGACATTAGCATTTGAAAAAATGACATCAAACAGTGAATTGTTAGTGGATGGAGGGCTTTGGTCCCTTGTTCATTCACTTGCCAGGAATTTGAATGGATGCATTGTTTCCAGAACTGAAAGTAAGGGAAACTGGGACTGATGTTGAAAATTATAATATGCCCTAATTTGATCTGAAACAGCTACAGTATACTCACTTGAAGCTTGGAGAAGGAAGGTTCAGGAATGGGACACTTTGGGTAAGCTGTAGGCTTTTGTAATGTAAACTGTTCTTCTCATCTTCAGGTGAAGTGGAGGGATCCCTGAGCTTCTCACAGATATTCGGCCATCAGCTCAACTGCGTTGGTCAAGAAGTCAATGACATTTCTGCATTGTCCAACAGCCCTACACCATCCACCCACCCCTCACTGGGAGCAGCACTGGCAACAGGACTGGAGTTCTCTTAGCTTTGACCCCTGCTCGTGTACTCAGCCCACAACTGTCTTTCTCGCTCTCCCACTGTATTTTTTTATAACATATGGTCTTTCAGCTGTAGGGCTGGAAAGCCAGATGTCCTCAGCTCTTTTGGTCAACACAATCAGTTCTGTTGCCAATCATGAGCCCTTCAAACACTGCTACAGAAAATTACAGTGATTTTGCATTCCTGTCCTTAGTCTAAACCTATTTACCAGGCTCATAATGTTGCTCTAAAACAATATCTGTACATTGCCCAAATGTCATACCCAAACTGCTGTATTTCAGTTGTTAAGTAATGCACAAGCAGTGAAGCAGCTGTTGGAGCGTTGCACTGGGTTTGTCTCTCTCAAGCTGAATGGCAGAATTTGCCAGGTCATTTAATCAATTTCATACTGATTTAAACTAGATAAAATCAATCATCTTAGCTCATGGATTTGGTAGCTGGAAAGATTGTGTCATCCGCATTGTAATGCCATACTTTAATAATTTTTGAATTAAAAAGGAAAAGAGCCTTCCCAGTGTTCTCAGTGCTGTAACCCAAACCCTGCTAAACTGCTGCATGTGAGAAAACTAAAACCATGATTCTGAAACCATCAGTTTGTAAACTAAGAGTTTTTATGGAGTGATCAATCAAAATACGAACCTGAATGGACAGTTTTCTTCAAAAGTGAGTTAACATAATATAATCAATACCTTGCTAAGGAGGGGGAAAAATCCATGCAATGTTTAGAGCTGTTAATTTTTTATGTCTGTTTTTTAATAAACCATCTGCTTTCTGTATTTCATGGGCAACCCCTGCATTGAGAAATTTCAGGGGAAAAAAGGAAGCTTCAGATGGGAAATTTCATTCTCACTGAACTCAGTATAGATTATACTGACAATGAGACATAAATGCACTTCCAGTGTTTTGAAGGAAGGTCAACATCTTTGATCTCCACAGTGGATCACCAGGGTGTGAGGAGAAGGAGGAGACAATAACCTGTCTTATTAGTGTGACTTTTATAAGAGCCAAAATCCGTAGCCCTTCACTGAGCAAGGTTTCCTTTTGGGTAAAGGAAATGGTGCCCAATTTGTAACTTAGAGAACAGCCACTGAGAACCAGTGTGGGCCCTCACTGAAGGAAAAGGCAAAGGCAAGATGCTGACCAAAAGGGTTGAAGACATCAGGAGGTATGTAATTCTCCAACGTTCAAGCACAAGAGTCCACTTTTAGGAATCCATCTCCATTGCTTGTGATTGGCAGAAGTCATACTGGGACGCTTTAGTTCTCTTTACAATGGGAATCTCTGGGGATTTGGGTGCCCCGGGGTGACCTCAGCAACAACCAACAAGGTAAGCCAAGAGCTGAGAACAAACTCTGAGGGACAGGTCGCACCTTGAATCCCCCTTCCCCAGGCTCCTTGCTTCAGGCAAGTGAGATGCCTTCATCCACCTCCCAGGGCCTGAAGACAGGCACACTGCCCAAGAGTTTTGGATATTTCAGTTCTTTTGTAGTTGACAGTAGTCCTATGTTGATGCTTTTTACAGGATGCCTGTCTCAAGAATAGGCTCAATATTTCTGAAGATAAATTTGCACCCGAGGATCAGAGAAGAAGACTTGGTTCTAAACATGTTAGTTCAGAAACTGAAATTTAATTTTTCTAATAGTACACAGTAGCTTGAGGTCAGAAGACAATTGTCTGGGAAGTGAGACACCAAAGTTCAATTCCTCCTGCATCCTCTGGGGTCCAAAGACCTGCCTCTCACCTACTCTGAAGGCAGTGGACTTAGATGTTCCTGGCTGATCTTAGAGGTGATGCCTTCACATCTCCTCCTTTTCACTTTTCCTCTTCCCCTGTCCTCCTAAAGTTGTGTCATTATGAAGAAAGAAACGGAGTAATTGGAGGAAGACCTAGAAGATCCACGGCCTTTCACTGCAGGGATCAGTGCTTACACCCGAGAGATGTTCCCTCTGCTTTGCTCTACAAACCTTCCGTCTTCAAATTATCAATTGTCTCATAATGAGTGTCTAGTTGTCAAGAACCATTTATGATTTTTTTTCCAGAAAAAGTAGGTCTGCAGGAGAAACCCACTGAATGACAGTTTTGCCAGTGATACTTTTTCCTCATATTGCACATCTTACTAAGGAAAGGTCCATACAAGCGGCCACATATGATTATGATGGTGAATTTTTTCTACTGGTGTATTTCATACCTGTTTTCTAGTTTCTTTGACTTTTAAAAAAGCACAAATAGCATTTACTTAAGGTTCTGAACACCTGAACGTTAAAATAATTTCACAAACCAGTAAAATATGTTCAAGATTTGTGCTCTGAGTGACTTCCAATGACATCAATGTAATGGGAGCTTTCAGGGGGCAATCAGTCACGAGTTTCCAAGTCACATATCAGAGCTTGTTGTGCTTTACCTATTTAATTTAATACTTATCCTCAATGTGGACTTCATAAAGTCTGTATTGCCTCCTGCATGCTTCATAAAGTCCACATCAGGGGCACAGTCCAGAACAATGCCACCCTTTATAAAGTGCAAATTGGCTATGCAAACTTTATTAAGTATACAAACCTGCTATTAATGTCCAATCACTCCCCAACAGATTCGCCATACTATTCAAGGGCATTGCAGTTCATCATGTTCAGCAGCTTAAAATACTTTTCACTTTCCAATTTCAGCATTTTAGCATTTCATGAGCCAAATAAAACTAGGAAAATGTCAGGGAGGTGAGAATACCTCTGTTGTTTGACTCTCTTGGTGCAAATACTCAAACACATGGCTTGGTTTACCTCAAACTGTGCAGAGAATTCCCATCGTGGTGCTGGGACAACATCTGTGTAGAATTTGAGGTACGCAGATTTTGGTGAGTTGAATCAGGAGCTGGGACTTTTTTCAAAACATGCCCTTCTGTAGTGAGGATGGTAATGCCTGTTTAAAGAATAACATCTGGCACCAGATTCACAAAAGAATGTAAAGCAATTTAAATCTACTCTTAGCACCTTGAAGACACTTTTTTTTTTCAGTTGGTTGATACTTCTATAACAACTATATGTCATGCAAAAATCCCACAGACTTCCACACATTTGCTCGTAGCCATGTACAGAAGAACTGCCTCAGTCTAGACAGAGAGCCGTGCAACGAAAAGAGTTTAACTTCAGTGTGAGCTTCCCCCATCTCAAACAAGTCCTCTAACCCACCTGGTCATGGAGTAAAAGTGAAAAAAGACACAATTCCTCCAGGCTAATCTTGTGCTAAGCCCAGTATGGCAGATACGTCTGGAGACTGCAACCACATGTGGCCCTGAAGCCAAGTTAAAAGACTGACTTCTCATTTTTCACTGTTGCAAGCTCTGTGCTGAGTTGCTTGGCATGGTCCAGACTCACTCTAAGTGTCTTCAGTAACATTCAGATAAATTTGGAAGTTCCTGAAGAACTGTGAGTGTTGCAAATCTCACCATGGATCCTGTCGAGGCTCCACACAGTCTACTATTGCCATTTTATGAATACTTTTTGTCTGAAATATTATTATTTGTAAGACTGGACAGTGTATGGTGGCACTGTGGTTAATGGCATAGAAAATTTTTGATGTTTGAGTATCTGTCAGGTCTCTGTAGTTTTGGGTTTCCATTCTATAGGACCATTTTCTCTTCTATGGCTGTCTGGAGATGTTCCTTTCAAGCTGGCAATCAGCATCTAAAGCCATTGCTTGCTGTCTGCTGCTTTTCCCTTCTTCCAGTAATGCTTAATAATTCTGTTTCCTCTGTCTTACTGTTGAAGACTTGGTGTATTTTGCAGGTGTGGTAGCCACATACATACAGCAACATTCTTGGTGTACAACCAGGGTAGGTGTACTCGATTCTGAAGTGCTGATTGCAAATACATTTAAAGGAGAGGAAAACCTACAGGAGATGTTGAGAACATCGTCTTTTTCCGGGGCTAGATGTTGTCCTTCCAACCCATATGGTTTTCTGTGATTGTATAACAAAAACTCAGTATTAATTCCTTTACCAAGGTTACACTGAGTACTATACAGAGAAAAGTGTTTTCTAAACTGGAGAGTTTATGCTCTATATTAAACAAATCCTCGTGTGTGTGTGTGTGTGTAGGGGCTGGAGGAGCACTGGGATGAAGTGATTTGCTGAGGTCCTACTGAAATTCAGTGAAGGAATGAGAAAAAACAGCATCTTAGTCTCATTCTTTCCTCTGTTATGGTTCAGACCATGGCATACCCAGAAAGCATTGTTTGGTCACACAGGATGGAAGGACTGCAAAAGTTGGATGAATGTTTTGGTCTCTTCACTTACAAAAGATATTTTTGTCTATGACATTTTGCAGCAGTCAAGGAAAAAGTCCCACTTGCAGCAGTGTGGTATCCAGACAGACACCGTGTAACTGCTCCGGGAACCTTTTCTGATGAAGATACAAAAAAATTCTTTCTATTTCAGTAATTCCCTCTGATTACTCCAGACCAGTTCAGGGCAGGGGACTCCTGGTCGGTTTGCTGTGAAATCCCTAAATGGGTGTATCTGAGCACTTCCAGTGTTACAGGATGTAAGAATGAGTTTGTTTGCAAAAGTTATTTCAACAAAGTAGCTCTCCCTGTATTGTCTCTCCATGGGCCACAAATTAAAATATAGTGAGAATATTGAATAAGTAATTTCCAAGGAGATTCACAGTGGCTTGCTAAAGAAGACAAATAAAAAATGACCCCTTTACATACATGATGCGTTCTGATTTCCCTCCCGTCTCCCCCCACCTTTAATAATTAGAAACATGATTTCACTGATACACTTTACAAAACCATTCTGGGGATTCATGAATTTAAAAGAAAAAAAAATAAACTAGCTGTGAATAATTCATACTTAAATAGCTCTGGGCCAAGATATTGCTTCAGTATTTCCAAGTATGCAGGTTTTATTATTCTCTTGAAGTATGAATAAAAACAAGGTTGTTTTATCACACTTGGACTAATCAATGATATGCCCGAAGCACAGTTGGCAGTAAATGATCCGTTTTAGTTTAGAACATTATTTAAATCGATGTGTATTGTAAGGGAGCCATAAAAATCTTCAAATTAAAGGCTTTTGAGCCATAAAAACAAGTAATATATTTAAGGTTTTTTTAAGGCAGTAATGTTTCCAAGTAAATAGGAGATGGGCCAAGCAGTTCCCTCTGAATTACCCTTCATCAGTTTTCACACCCTATTAAGGTAACCTTCATGAAGAATCTTTACATTACACTTCATGATGTAATTTGAATGCATTAGAATTAATTTGCCAATAAACTGCAGGGAAAATATGGAACATGCTACCCCCAGAAACTTATGAACTCTCTCTGTTTAGCTTGGGTCACACACACGAGGGTTTCCAATGTAAAGTTTGCAGGCAAAAAATGACCCCTACAACTACAATGCTGTATTCAGGAGTGAGCTCTCAGCCCAGGGGAGGTTGAGCTGTGGGTCTGTGCTCCAGATTCAGGGATTTTAGTTTGCTCTGTCAGTGCAACACACCGGGACACCAGTGAGTCAGCGATGGGTTTGGACAACTTCCCAAAAAAAGATTCTTTACCACCCTGGCCAAGTTCCTCCATGGCTTCCTTAGCCAGCCGGCTTTCAGCAAAGACTGTTGTGGTGCCAGCCCCCTCTGAATCCTTTTCCCTGTCTAAAGCATGGGCTGCTTGTGGCAGAAGACCCAGAGCAGCCCCTTGGCTCTACGGATGAGTTCTAGGCAACGCCAGCTCGCTCAATGGCAT
This sequence comes from Grallaria varia, assembly GCA_013396735.1. Taxonomy (NCBI): domain Eukaryota; kingdom Metazoa; phylum Chordata; class Aves; order Passeriformes; family Formicariidae; genus Grallaria; species Grallaria varia. The sequence continues at coordinate 617,580 of VWZG01002444.1, read as the reverse complement.
CAGAGGGGCTGGAGGGGTGAAATAACATATGCAGGGCAGTGCCCTTTAGAGCAAGGGCTTTTGCTTTATCCAGTTGTTTTATACGAATGTTTAGGGTTGTTTCTAATCTCTTCTACCCTCCTTTGGTGTTGAGGGTCTTAAACAAGGTGGCCAGGGAATCACCCGAGAACGCAGAGGAGAGAGGTTATAAATTTTTCCCATTCTTTCCTTCCAGCTCTCCTTCCCATTGCTGGCAGCTTGGCTGTCTGCAGCTCTGAAGGACCTCTTGTTGCAGGTTTTCATTCAAAGGCAGTAGATGTTCCATATGCGTCATGTCAGACATGCTGTGTTGAGGCTTGGAGACCATCCACTGCAGGCGAGACTTCCAGGGTTTTATGCCTTTGATTACAGGCAATGAGAGTGAATGGAAATGCTGACAACAGGAGGCATTTCATAGTGGAAAAACTGGCCTGTGATATCTTATAATCTTCATAATTATTATTTCCTTTTAAAAAGTTATGTAAAATATATGAGCTAAGTACATCAAGAGCTGAGTTATTCTCATCCTCAGCATTTTATGCAAACGAACTGGCAAAAAAAACCCAACTCAGCAAGAAAACTTTCTCATTAAGTAGGACCAGAAGTGGATGCGTCCAAACACCAGGAGAAAAAAAATTCCATTTTGTAGGATTTCCATACATTACCAGAAAGAAAACACAGAGATCCTCAGAACCAGGACTGTTCTCACAAGAATACTGACTTACTCACAGACCCAGGAGGGCGACATCACCAGAATGAAGCTGGAAGCCTCTCTTCCTACGGTACCTTTCCTACTGTAGTCTCACAGCATGACCAGTTCCCATGGCATCGAGGTCTTGCAAACTCCTAGTTGTAAATGGAGATAGTAAAGACCCAAAAAAAGCTTTTTGGCAATTTTTACCCCTGTGTTTGAAAGCCACCTCTGATAGTCTCCAAGCCTACATTCAGTCAGGGCCAAAGTGCCCAGGGCTGAGCTCAGCAAACCAGAACCTGCTGACCCGCCCCGCAGCTCTCCGAGGGTGCCGTAATTTCCCACCTTCCCTGGACATCTGGGCTAAACGCTTTGCCCAAGGTCCCCCAGGAGCTGGTGGTGGAACAGGCGGCTGAAACTCGAAGGAAATGACTCTGCCTCAGGTCTGGAAGGTCTGGAAGTTGTGAATAGCTAAAATATGAGTGATGAGGTGAGAGATACTTGCGGTCATCCACTCCACTGTTTTCTAGGATGGAATTTTGTTCGCTGTCTGTCATTTCACCAACAGGTTTAAGAAGCTGCAAGGCCACATTTTACTATGTTTGTACATTTTTTTCCTCCTGCTGAAGGCAAGAAGAGAAGAGAAGAGAAGAGAAGAGAAGAGAAGAGAAGAGAAGAGAAGAGAAGAGAAGAGAAGAGAAGAGAAGAGAAGAGAAGAGAAGAGAAGAGAAGAGAAGAGAAGAGAAGAGAAGGCAGGAGGTGTTACATACGACGTTTGTAAGGGTCCATGAGCTGAGGGTCCTGGCTTTTAGTCAGGCCAGGGGGAAATGTCAAGGAAGCGGCTGGTGGGAGTGTCTCCTGGCCAGTCTCACCTGGGTTTCTCTTCAGGTTTCTTCTCCTAGTCCAACTCTAGCAGAGGACTTTCTGATTTTACATTTATAGTCCCCTCACCTAGAGGATGCTGTGGGGTGTGAGAAGATCTGGTTTGTTTTGCCTGATAATATGTTTAAAAATAAATAAGTCTGTGTGATTGGAGTAGGGAGCTGATTTTCTTACCCATTTTCTTGTTCCTCTGGCAGAAAAACCTTGGCGCTATCTTGAAGGAACATATTATGTTTCCAGTGAAAAGAAATAATTCCAGTCATTCTCAAGTAATCCCTCTTATCCACTACTGCTTTAATACTACAGGTCCTTAAAAAGAAACCCATCTAACATTTTTGGCTAAAATGGAGTCCCTGAATAAGAAGGCAGGAAATTAGAGATTTCTTTTTTTTCTTTTACTTTGAATTGCAGGGGAAGCTATCTCCTCACACTCACTGCCAGAAGTCCTGAGAAAAATTTCAGATTAATAAATAGTATTATTCTTATTGAAAATTTTGCAGAAATATTTGGCAGTAAAGAAAGACCAGTTGTAGATTCTTTAGAGTAAGAAGTTTAAAATGGAAAGTCTGACATATTCTTAAGCTATAATAACACCAATGGAATCACTATAATTTTCAGTCCTGATTATAGGTCTTATAAAATCCCTGCCAAATATGCATATATTCACGAGCCTGCAAAAAACAATCTGCAAAAAGAAATATGGAGAACTACTGAAGGAAAGTACAGGCAGCTGTAAGTGTAGGAGATATAATGATAAAGCCAAACCTAAAATCAAGACACTGTTGATAACTAGTCAGAGAAATTTCACTCACACCCTATCAAATTGAATTTAATCACTGTCAATTTCCATTATCTAAGAACACAGTGATTTATTTGCCGACAGTCTAAGACAAAAAGCTTTTCTAAGATGGGATTAATTTTGAGAGCATAAGTACTAAACAGGAAAGAAATTATAGGGGTGTTGTATCCAAACTGCATAATATAAACCATGGAAATTCAGACTCAAGGTTATACCAAGGAGAACAAACCAGGTTCGATAAATCCTATGTGGAAATACTCAATAGTTTTGGTCACAAGAAAATTAACAATTTTTCCCATTTGGAAAAGAGGTATTTTGTTGACAGTGCAGTTCATAATACTTAATTAAACACAGATAAAGACAAACTAAGGAGAGCTGGTTTAGTATGAATGGAAAACAACTGCTAGAGATAATATAAATGTATCTATCACTCCATATTGAGGTAGATGACCATAAGACTGCAAGACTGGGGGCAAATGGGCCTTTTCCTGTGAGATTTCGTATTCGTTTGTAACCGTGTGTAGTTGGAGTTTGCAAGAGATTTGTTGAGACACAAAAATAAGAACCCGGGGCTCTTAAAAGACAGAGACCTGTCCTCTTTGTAGGCAGAAACATCACAGTAAACTGCTAAGACAAATCTATTGAAATTGAGACAAATAACCTCTCCAATGTAACAAGAAATATAACGAAATATAAGGAGAGGGAAATTTTCCAGCGTGAAGGAATTGAAATCGAGAGTATAAGATGCAATAATTATAGTATTTCCAACAAAACTCTCTCTGGATTGAGACTGTCCATGACATGGTCTTGCATGCTTGAGTTTCCTCAAGACTGACACATTTGCATTTCATGTTTGCATCCTGTCAGTCTGCAATTTCATTTCAGTTTGTATTGGCCTAGCAATGAGCATCCTTAAAAAGAGAGAACTGCAGGAGTGTGGGCACAGAAATGTGACTCATAATGTTTAGGGCATTGTAACTTCCCTGCCTAAGCCAAAGAACTACTCTGATGAACCACTGCCCATGTATTGGTGGGCGTCCTGATTAGAGTAACCGATAGAAAACACAGACCTGAAAATTCTATGAGGACCGTAGGAGGTATGGCCAGCCATGTTTCCCTATGTGATAGCTGTGTTGAGTTTTGTATAACTGAACTGAAATTATTGAGGTCTCTGTGGGATGATTTTCCATGTGTAGGTCATGCACAGGGTGTGTTTTTGCCTGATATGAGTTCCCCTTCCTGAGCCTTTCCCCACCCTAAAAGCCCATTTCCAAAATTTCCATTTCTCCTTTCTCCATGACTGACTGTGACTGCACATGGCTTGTGAATGCTGTTTGTAGGAACACCAAACACTGAAATTCATTAGCAAAATACGTGTTTTAATAGCAGCAGTTATTGAAGAACTGGAAGCCTTGGTGGGCCTCTTCAGCTGGAAGTTTTAGAAGTTTCCAAAGAGTCAAGTTAAACCTCACAATGTTGTGTCTGATGGGTAAGTGGACCTCACCATTTTACAGACAAAAAGCATCGTGATTCTGAATTTGGGCACTTGAAAGGTTATTTTGGCACCCAAGGAGGTGTGCTTTCTGGTTTCTTTTTGGAAGCAGGCCTGGGCTTGTGGCTCCTGCACACTTCATTAAAAAGCTCCTCAGGTTTTCCCTGGGAGGTGAGGATGCCTGCCAGATGCCAGCATAAAGGCGTCAGATTTATTTAACCAAATGTAAGTGCTGCTGTTCAACATCAGGTCTTCAAGCAGCCCTGAAGTGAATTGCCCGAGGTCATGCAATGCCTGTGGGAAAGACCTCAAGCGTTTTGACTCACTCTCTTCGCTCTGCAGCACCATGAGCTCAGCAAATCGCTTCTGTTCCGGAGCCAGAAGGTCGGGCATGGAGAGATTTCCTCCCGAAGGACCCCACCAAAAAATGGAATGCGCACACAGACCTGGAGATTGGCCTTTCTGGTGTTCACCAGGCGGACTCGAGGCTGCGAGATCCTTCATACAAGTGATGCAATTCCAGAAGCACCTCAGCATTTGAGTGGCAGAGTTCCTTTAGTGACCCCCTTTTTCAACACATACAAAAGCGCTGGAGAAACCCAGACCTCTTCCTCTTGCCTTTGAAATTGTCGTTTGGGGGAACACTTTGTTTTAACTTTTTGTCTTTCTCATTTTTCAGAAGGAAGAGTTGGAGATGTGAGTACTGGTTGTGTACCCGTGAGCAGCCTGAAACACCACATCCTTCCCTCTCTCTAAAGCGTGGTGTAACCTACAGAATAGACATTTCTCCTGAACACAGCTGTAAAATGTGTCCTTCCAGACCTCTTCTAGTGATGATACACACACAAGGTGTCTCCTCTTTCTTTTTGGGCAGCAGAGAAGGGAAAGAAAGACTTCAAAGTGAAGAACAGGAGATTCTGTGAGGGGCAGGTGATGCTCCAGGCCCAGATGCAACGTAGAAAGGTGGCTGGAAGAGGGTGGAGATGGCTCCTGTGCATGCCAGAATATTCATCTGGGCTGCTGTCAGGGCAGGAGGGGCCATCTGGGCAGTGTGCTGTAGGGTTGTTCAACAGCTGGTCCACGGATCTGTCCTGGAAGGTGACCTTAAGGTCAGTTCTAAACACCTAGTGAAGCTTATCGTCCCTGCATTTGTGATTGCATTAGGTTGTAATCAGCTGAACAAGGACAGAGCCTTCTAGGAAACAGAAAAAGGCTCCTGGTTATTAGATTTGGGGCATTAAAGCAGAGAGCTGGGCTACAGAAAGGCCTGAAAGGAAAAATCTGCTGCTCTCACCGACCCTCAAACTGGGTTTCTCAGCTGGGCCACCACATTCCTCGCTCCGGCTGCAAAAATAACCGTGGGAGGCAAGAAATGCTGGTCTTTGGACCTGGACAACATGTGAGCAGGCAGTGCTTACCCAGCATGGAGGGAGAGGTGGGAAAAGGTGGGAAAAGCTCTCAGATGGAGCTCCCCAAAAGCCAGACCTCTGTGATTAACCTCCCATCCATTGTCTCTACTGGAGACTCAGAAGCAAGAGTAAGTCAGTGATGAATACTCATATTATGTGATTTTAAAATTGTTATGACATTTGGAAAAATGTTGCAACTATTTGAAGTTTCTCTGCATTCCAGAAAGAGTAAGTCTAACATCAGGCTATGCCCTCCAAAAGCTCTGTGTAGTGAAGGGCTTCTCTTGGCATGGCTTGGATTTCTGTTTGGACTCATCCCACTGAATTTAGAAGGGGAGACCAGGGATCATCTCAAGGATATTTGATAGAATGATCAAAAGATTAAAAAAGAAAAAAAATGCAATTCTGAATAAAAAGATTTTAAAAAGGGAGAAGAGTATTTTCTTCATCTTGGAAAAGGAGGAGGGCAATGGTTCAGAGTGGAGTTTCTGAGACAGGCAAGACGGGCTCAGCTTACCAAGTTAGTTTTGGAGGATGATCCTGAACAGCAACACTCAGGAAATGAACTTTTGCTGCATTTGGTCTCAGCTTGCACATTTGGATGCCGGGGGAAAGCCTAAATAACAGCTTGGGGAGGAGGCTGGTTTCTGTGCTCTCTGTGGGAGTTGTTTCCAACTTAATTGTCAAGTATTTCACTGTTGCTTCATTGAGATGAAACTTTATCACCTTTAAGCTGCCTGATGATAAGAATTGTCAGAAATGAATCTCAGAAGTAAAAAGCATGATTTTTTTTTCCAACTGGAGTAAAATTGTTTATAAGAATAAAGTCTTCAGGTGTCTCTGCTCCTACTGATGCCTAAAGAATCTTCCACCGCAATGCAAGGATCTGTTTCAGGCACCACAAAGAGATGATGCATCTTTCTAACTACATAAAAGTAAGAACATCATTTTCTGTGCTGGGTGATAGCCAGTACCTCTTTGGCAAAGTGTGTGTGGTGGGGAGACATCCCAAAAAACTGAGTAACTTCAGGCCATCACAGTTCATACCAGCACTATTGGCAGCAGTTGCTGCTGCCATTTTTGTTTCTTTACCCACTGAATTCTTGCTAAAATAAAACTTGTACTTAACTAACCTGAGCTCTCCGGACTCTCGTTGCTCTCCAAAGTCACTGTGAGAGTTGCCCAGCTCAGTCCACTGTACGACACAGCCTTTATTTAGCTCCTGCCAAAATTAACCGTGTTTAATTTGCTGTAAATCACAGTACTACATCTGAGTTTTTTGGGACTGTATTTCTTTACACGTTTTTCCAAATTCTAGGTCTGCACCGGGGTTCATTGCCAAGAAAAAGGAGACAGATGTTAGATGAAAGGTATTCTGCAGAAAAAAATGTTGGAAGTACAATGGATATCAAAAGATGAGAGAGCATTTTGGAGAGCAACTGGGCAACTGAACTCAAGAAAGATACAAGCTTAAAAAAAATGTACCTTCTGTTTTCAGTTACAAAGAAACAAACCCGTTAAATTTCTTTTGAACTTTTTTTTTGTTTTTATACTTAGAGGTGCTATGTTTAGGGGAGGAAGGAAGAAGCAATTTTATGTAGCCTCCAGCAAGGTGCCATGTTTTTCATACAATACTTTCCTGTTCATTCTTCTTTGCATATTTTGGGGTTTTATATTTTATTTTCTCGGGTTGCTCATACAAATGATTTAAAAGGAAATATTCTCCAGCAAATCTCAGCTGTGCCTCTAGTTCCTAGCATTTTAAAAAGAAAGGTCCTCTGTCTTGGATATTTACATAGAGCCTGAATGCCAGATTTGGGAGGTGTAATAAAAATATGCTTCTCTGGGATTTGTTCTTAGGGAAAGAGAATTCCCCAGGACCAAAAATACCCCAGTAATAAGCATTTGCTCTGTGCTGGCACCTCTGTGAGCTTAAATTATGAGCTTGCCCCATTTGTAGCCAGTTTCCCCTCTTTAAATGCACAGTTAAGTCATTTGTAAATATCATAACTAAATCTGGAAGTGTAATTTAGTGACTCTATTTGAGGATTAAGAGGAAGAATAACATTACTTAGAACCATATGCAATCTTTTCTGCTTTGTTTCATTTAGTACACTATATGCAACCCTTATCTCACAGTCATTCTTCACGCCAGCTCACTTGATTATATTAAACTGATACATCTGCAATGCTGTTGATAACGCTATCAAAAAAACCTAGCTAAATGTTTATTTCTTTACCAAATAAAATGTATGTACTGTGAGTAAAAAAACATTGGTGAGATGGGTTCATTGTCCTTAGGAAGACAAAAGGTTGCTCAATTATCCTGCTTGTTTTCCAAGTAAAGATTTAAAACTGTAGAAAGGAGGTGTTGGACTTTACACTTGACCATACTAGATAGCTTTATTAAGCACTTGGAGCAATACTCTGGTTTCCTTTACCAAGAATGCCAAAGAATTGAAATTCTCTACTGAATACAGTCTGTGTCATGGTCTTCAGTTCACTGAGATGTTATTCCTGTAATTCTTTTAGTGAACTACCTCTCAGGTTTTGTGGGTATCTGTAGTTTGATTATTGCACCAAAGTGACAATTAATTTGTATATCTTATTTTTAACTAAAAGCCTCACAAACTTTATGCTTGCTGATCTCACCTTGTGATCCGTTATGGTAGTTGGACTCACACCTTATTTCCTCCAGACATATGGATGGTGAAATAAATTGCAAGTTCTGAGTACCTGCTTTTGAAGTAATTCTGATACCCTTTGGAATCAAATAGTCTCAATTTTTATCCTTTTTTTTTTTTCCTGTGAAAGTCTGCCCATTTCCCTATGAACATATTGCACTGTCAACAAACACAATTCTTCGTCATATACTTGGAAGGAACATGGGGCAGAGTCCTCATCTGGTGCAAATAACCATAATTCTGTTGATTGTGTAGTGCCATTGAAGCCTGGAGTGAAACTTTGCAGAGACCACCTTCGCTCCTTGCTCAGTGTGAAGTGGAGACAGGCACACAAAAGGAAGTGCCTGAGAGCTTACTGTGAGCTGGGCAGAGCGAGGACATCCCCTAAAATAGTGGAGTCTCATGCCATTGACAGCCAGCTTTGGAAAGTCTGAGAGTTAGGTAAATGGGAGCCTTTGGAAATCAGGAGCTGGAGCTCAGCAGAGCGGACACAAAGCTGTCCCCAGCATTCCTTACCTCCCAAACTGCTCCTTCAGTGGTTTAATCCAATGCCCCGAACCAAACACCGGCACACAATTAAACCCTCCGGCATAGCAGGGGCTGAGCAACAGAAATAGCTGAGTCTCCATTACAAGAAGGAGAGATCCTCAGCCAGCAGTGGTCCTCAACCCAGAAGACAAATTAAATGCAGAGAGACAGAAATGAAAAGAGAGAACTCAAGCAGGGAAAAAAGATCAGTCATCAAACAACTACTGTAAGAAAAATGACTGGAAAATACACACACATTGGTACATGGGACCGATCTCATGGTATAAAAAGAAATATGTGTAAAAAGGAGTTTATTTATTAGAAAGCTTCAACCCAACATAAGTCCAGTTATCAGGTAACCATTTTCCACAGCAACATCAAACAGAGATTTGTTATTCTAAAATCCTTGATTTTCCTTATCGTTTCCTGTGTTTACTCCTTTGAGAACTTCACCTATCCCACACTAAAACCAGTAGGGAAACTCACACTTAAACCTATAGTTTGGCCTAAGATTTTTAAGAATCTTTACTTTTATTGACAGGGGCAGAAATGGGATACAGATAAAGGTCACGCACCTTGTTCTTGAGTCAGGAGAACTGTAATCAGGATTGGTACAGCTTTGCTGGGTCTAGAAAGCAGAAGTGCCTCAATGGAGAGGCACTGGTCACTGTGCAGTTAGTACCAGTAGTTACACTCTTACAACATGTGGAAAGTGTGGGAAATATCAGGGCGAATTATCTGGTATTCAAAACAAAAATTAGTTTTAATTAAATTTAATGCGGACAATAGAAGTTAATTGTTCCACTGGCCCCAGAACTGAAGAGCCCGTTGTAAGGACATCTAATCAACAGCAGTTCTGACTCTGGAACCGGCATACGGGGAGCATTTGTCAACATGTAATTAGAACTCCATCCAACCCTCACTCAAGTAAACTTTCCATTGATTTTAATAAGGAATACATTAAACTCCGGACACCACAGTTCACCATAATGTGGTATCTCTTCCTTTAAAATTTGGCAACAGATCAAATTCTCTGATTTCACTCACAAATTTGCCACAGGGAGTGACCTTCGCCGTATTATGTGGTATGACAGCTACAAAACAGCTGCTATCAGCTCTGAAGAATGGGAGTTTTATGAGCTGGGAAAACAGCTTGTCATGATGGATTGTTACACTGAAGTAGATACAAGTTCAGGAAACATGGCAAAAAGATAATTGCCCAATAAAAAGGGCATCATAATTCTTTGTTTACCTACCTGTGCAACAAAGCAGCAGTTTCAGTGACCGAATAGATACTCAGAGGAAACTTTTCAAAGCTATTCATATGACATTAAAGTTCAAAGGCAAGTCTTCGAGGATTTTTATATTCCTCATCCTTGTAGTAATTGATATCTCTGTAATCAACAGATAAATCAATTATTCTAATCAAGGGGGAGCTATCTCTTTCATAATATTAATGTAGTCCAAGTATAAAAAATTACCTATTTTCAATAAAAACACCAAGTGTGCAATCCACACCTCTGCAAATGTAACAACTGAATTTGGGAGTTCTTTGCAGATTTTCTGTAGGATTGGCCACGCTTCTGAGCTCACTGCCTAAGCCACTGCTCGTCATACTTTGATGCACGGGAATGGGCATCTGCATAAAAAATGGCTTTCTTTTTCTTTTCCCTCGGCCACCTACAACTACATCCTTCAGAAAGTCACGGTGTTTCTGCAGCACTTGAACATCTGCCGTGTGACCGGCACTAGCTGCCTAAGTAATTTTATTAATGCTATTCAACAGTGATATTTTGGCACATGTTCTCTCGGTCCATTAAAATAGCAATTGCTGGGGACAGCAGCCACAGGGCTGGTCAACAGGGAAGGCTCTCAGCACAGATGTCTGCAGCTGAGCCAGTTGTAAGGGCTTTTTCATAGCCAGTGGGGAGAAAGGGGCATTTTTAGGTTGTGATTCAGCTCACCTTACAGTCGCCACCTAAAACAAGGCAGATGAACTCAGTCTTAAAACTGAGTGCAGCGACGTGAAAGAAACTGAAGGTGACTGGCTTTGATATGAGTGTTCACACTGGATATATACAGTTAAATGAGATGAATCTTGTCCTGCTGGCAGGATGTTGACCTGGCAGCACTTGGCATCTCCCTCCAATGAACCATCAACAGTAGCAGAGGATTCCTATATAAAATAAAGATAAATCTAATATTTTTTGTACAGGGAGAAGATTTAAGTGATTTTCTGGCCTCGTGATCTGCTGTAGGTTTTAGTCACCAGTAAAATCTCCCTTTCAAAAAAGTGCATTTCTGAATTAATATGAAAAAGTGCATTATTAAGTCATCATTTGTAAAAATTATCCCTGTAAATAAGAATAACACTATAAATAAGGATATAAATGGAAATAAGGATAACAGTCACAGTTGCTGCTGTCTCTTTCAAAGACTTATTTACCTAAACCCCCAATAATATAAACCATTTAGCCATCTCAAGGACTAAGCAATTAATGTAGAATTAGCAGTTTAGTCTTATCTCGGCGTACGCTGACTGGTGATGAATGTGTTCTTACTTTATAGTTACGCATCAGGAAAAAATGTATGTGTTGAAGTCCAAGCTGCTGCCCTGGGTACTACCAGGGTCTGGAGAAGTGAGTTTAGAGCTGGTTTTGGTGCCTCTGTACTACCCCTTAGTTATCATGAAACATGGGAGGACCCTAGAAAGGATGGGCTACCTGGGTGTGCCCAAATGGGAAAGGTGTCCCAAACATGTACTTTTCATAGAATGGTCTCAAAGGTTGAATGGTGGCATTTGAGAATAAAAAAGAAAAAAAAATGCAAAAACTAGAAGAGAAATATTCTTGAGCCATTAAAACTTGATTGGAATGAAAAGCTTTTTTGCTAAAACCAATCAGCTGTTAGGTGGTCTCTTGTGAAAACGCAGAGTGAACAGATTTGTAATTACTAGGGACAGTGAGAATTATGCAAAAGTTCTGGCTTTAAGTGAAAAATGAATAATCACATTTGAGCATACTGGAATGAAGTGTTTCTTACTCATATTAGTCTTCAGTTCTTCATAGCACATCTTGAAAACAACCATATTGTGCTTGCCAAGAGTCAAACTTCACCTGCCCACTGGAGGGTTGGGTTGGCCTGATTTGGGTAGACTCTATGACTAAATTACCATCCATGCTCAGTCCAAGAGCTCTTTGAAGTTCAAACCATACACAGCTCTCAGATTTATGGGTGGAAAATGAATCTGAGCTTGAGAATGGGCTACAGCCACCTTTGGCTGTCATTGCCACTCCAGACGTGCTTCGCGATGTGGTTGATAGCCCAGCACTCACAAGGGTTTCCCAAGGCTTCCTTCTAGACATTGCCCTGCCATCTGATGAGCAGGAGCTGTCTGCACATGAGAAATGGCAGCAGCTAAATGAGCTTTGCAGGGGTTAATGGTATTTTTAATAGACCTGCCTCCTGTCCGGGTGCCTGGGAAGAAAAATCTCCGGGAACTCAAATGGAATTGAAAGGGTGATCCCAGAGAAGGGAATAGGAAGATCTAATTAATAGATTGCAAAGCTAAAAGACACTACTATGACCACCTGATCTCGTGTAGCAGAGGTCATAGGTCTTCCCTGAATTAATTCATACTTGAACTTGATTTTTCTTTTTAAAAGCCATCCAATGCTGATATATAAGTGTCTAGTGATGGAGAAACTTTTAAGCTGTGGCAGTGATTAATTTCCATTATTAAGAAAAAAAAAAAAAAAGGAAAAAAATTAAAAAAAAAGAGAAGTCATAGCTTTATTTTTGGTCTAAATTAGTCTGATTTCAACTTTCATGAATTTCAATTGTGAGTTGCTACAGAACATATTGAGCCAATTTCCATTCTTCTGTTCTTCTTCCAACAAAAGATATGGTTCTGTTTTCCTTGGAACATTATTTTAAGGTTATTGAGAAAGAGTAAATGAGAGGGAAAGAAAAGAAAGAGAAAGAAAAGAAAGAAAGAAAAGAAAGAAAGAAAAGAAAGAAAGAAAGAAAAGAAAGAGGGAAAGAAAGAAAGAAAGAGGGAAAGAAAGAAAGAGGGAAAGAAAGAAAGAGGGAAAGAAAGAAAGAGGGAAAGAAAGAAAGAAAGAGGGAAAGAAAGAAAGAGGGAAAGAAAGAAAGAAAGAAAGAAAGAAAGAAAGAAAGAAAGAAAGAAAGAAAGAAAGAAAGAAAGAAAGAAAGAAAGAAAGAAAGAAAGAAAGAAAGAAAGAAAGAAAGAAAGAAAGGAAAGAAAACTGAACAGTTCTCTCCTGTGTTCCCCCTGCAACTTTTAACTGGTCAGTGGATGAGCTCAGGTGGGACTTGGTTGTTCCAGTCAAGTTTGCTGATTTTCTTGCTCTTTCTCATTGCCTCCTTTTGCCTCTTTCTCTTTTTTCCCCCCTCTCTTTTGTTCTTTTGAAAAGAATAACCTTGCTCCTGGATTTGAAGAATTAATTTGTTGCTTCTCTTAAATGAAGTTCCAGTCCTTCTATAGAGAAATAAGGGCTGTGATATTTAATAGAGATTTCATAATTCCAAGAAATACTTTGAATAATTTGACACTATATTTTCCATTTTAAATACCGGAACTGAATCTGAAATGAAAAAGTTTGTAGGACAACTAGATGGTAGAAGTTCCCAGAAAAAAAAGAGAATTTTGGTAGGAAATACACAAAGTATATATATATATATATAAAAAGACTTTACTATGGATCTGGTAAAGATCCAGCATGAACAGGGATTAGAAAGTGAGACAATTTCTTATTTTTTCCTCTTCAATTTTCAATCTGAAGGGAATAAGGATTTTATAGCATTTAGCTTAGTTGTTTCATTTATCTGAGTCGTACTGCAATGGCAAAAATAAGGAAAAAGATGTTTCAGTTTTTATTTTGCCCAATTCTTGCTGTGAATTGCCTTCGACCACGGAGTAGAACAAAGTATTAACTTTTGACTACTCAAGTGTATCACAGAGTGAATCTGTGCTGTTTCTTGTCATATATTTTAAACACAAATAAGTTTTAGGTTTATTTTATGGAGAAACCTTGGGGGCCCAACTATCAGTTCCTCATGTACTCAGAGATACCTGAAATCCTCCTGAATTTTCTTAGTCCTCCTTGATTACTCAGGAAAAGGCCGTTGTTTTTCCTTTAATAGGAATCAGCTTTGGGATGAAGGTTTGTCTTTTTATTCAGCTCTCAGTTGGAGTCCAGTTGACTAATAGTGAGAGGCAGTATTAGCACTGTGCTGTCAGAGCTTGTCAATCCAGAGAAAGCAAGTCTGACTCACTGGAAAATATCCCCATGAGAAAGAGACTTTCACAACCTCCTATCTGAATGCATGGAAAGATAAATGTTAGGGTTCAGACGTTCCCTCCAGAGACTGTTCTTCAGGAAAAGTCAAACCAGACACATGCTCGGGGTAGGCTCAATAGGTTTTACAAGATATGACATAAACGACAAGGAATTTCTCGCAGTGGTTCTCTGCAGACAGATTTATGTAAGATCGAGGGTTTGAGGATTAAACTCCCTGTTGGCCGGTGTGAGACAACCGGATTATTCTGTCCAGCTGGAAAAGGGACCAGTAGCAAGGTCCATCTCAAGAAAATGAATCTGTTCGAATGGTGCAATCCTGTCTTCAGCTGGGAGTGCCGGGGTGACACTGAACATAAACACTCATGGGTTGTGGTTTGCATGGATATCCTTAAGTGAACAAGAGGCGTGAGGAAAATGGGCCCAGGTGTTAAATTCATCACCTCAGAAATGGAACAAAGTGAACAAAAAGCAAATGGAAGGGATGACTTTGCATAGCAGGGAGCTGCGCAACTGCAGGCCTTCTGCAACATTCATCCAGTATGTGAAAAGAAAATTAATGCTACATTTCACTCAATTAAATACTTTTTACATAAAAGTACACTGGGATACTCTGCTGGGTTTTATTTTTCATTTTCACTGGAAGTCACAAAGCCAAACAGATCTCTGCTGGCATCTAGAATATTCGCATGGAGAAGAAGGAGGATGGAAGGATAGGATGGGAAAAATTATGTGAGTAAAAATAAAAGGGGAAAAATCCAGTATAATGGCATTTTAAAAAGATGCAGATGAAACTCAGCTTCAGATGACATGCTTTTTCTTTTAAAAAAAAATTATTTAAGCAAAACCACCTTAAAGAAACATGAATTAATTCTTTGTACAAATTTTTTAAAATGTCACCTGACAGAATGTCTAAAGTATAATTAATTCATGCACACAGAACCAGAAGATGCTAAGGAGAAACACATTTTCTTAAAAGCAATGCTGAAGGTCATGTCCTGAATATATTTATACATCTGTTTCTTTCTAGCACAACAGCGGGCAGAACTGACTCAAATCAATATTGGGATGTTGATATCAATAAGTCCTGCCTAATTTTTGCTTCAGTTGGTAGTCCTGGTGGTTCCTGTGTGACTGTCCCTGGTGGTGGGGGGCAGTTGTCTTCCAGCTCCCCAAATACAGCTGTCATTGTTCTCCCTGATGTTCCTTCTCCTACACATTCCCCAGTAAGGACTGCTAAGGATCTAAGGAGCCTCCTGAGAGTAAGACCATGAATGTGATGCACGCCCTTTCCTCTGGCTTATTTCCACGGTGGCAGTAGTGAAGGTAAAGTGTGTGGTCCTACTTACCCTGCCTCAGCCTGTCTCTGTCCCAGATGGGTTTCCCTTTGGCCACCTCCCTTTACCTCTAAAAGATGCAAGAATTGATGGAAGAGTTGATCCGCTTTTGGGTAAGCTTATAAACATTTACAGTAATCATGTCTGCTTTTGTTTTGGGAGGCTTAGGTACCTCTAAATACCACTGTTCCCCTTGGCACAACCATATTTCTAAGGCTGGGAGGGCAGCCTAAACCCCAGAATTTTCACTGGGATTGGAGTGCCCTAATGATGTGGAAAAGGGAGATGTCCCCAGGTCAACTTTCTCTGTAGAACAGGGAGATGTAATGTGCAGGGTTTCCTCCATGTGCTTATCTGGGCAGGGAAAGATGTAGAACAACTATAATGAGTAATTTTTCTTAGGAAAATGGCTTAAAGACCTTAATTAAAATGTTTTGCTTTTACCTACTGCCCTTCACCAATAAACCCCAAAGTCCATGATGAAAAAAATATTGGTATTATTCTCCCCATTTTATAATGCAGATATCAAGGTCTGAGCATCATATGGGCAGGAGTCTTCAGTTTTTTTAGCTGGAGTTTAGGACTGCATTGCTTCAGAGAACTGTGTCCAGCAATATGTAACTAAGGCCGAAGGCAAGACACAAGCTGTTTTAGGTTTATAATAAAAATTTTCTGATTTTCAACCCTTTGCTCATTCCACTCAACCATGTCAGCTCTTTGAAGAGCTAGTGATGCGGAAGGAAGAAGATGCTTTATGATCCTTGATGACTATAATGCAGCATATAAAGCTCTAGGGTGCTTTCAAACTCACAGTGATCTTGTGGGGTGGAAAATTAATCATGCTGCAGCTACTAGGGGAATATAGTTTGGGTTTTTTTTACATTAGCTGCTTGGGTCTTTTTCCAAACCAGAAGATGATAAAGCACTTCCCACTACTGGATGAAGACAGAAGACAGTGTCATCAACACAAGCAGTAAAATAAGCTGAATAAGCTTCTTTGGACTCCTGATTACTAATGTAATTCTTTTAAAATTATTTTTGGCTCCAGAAATAAGAACCATTTGCAAAATAAACAGATTTTTTTTTTTTTTAAATGCCCAGGTCAGATTGTTGCAAATGTTGGATCTCAAATCCTTGATCTATTCTCTCAAATTTAGCTGCCAGTCTTCTTTACTACAGAATATGGGTATATTCTGTGTAAATGTATAGACTGCTAAACTTTTGGAAAGTGGGTAGAAATTATTCCCTGCAGTCAACATGTATCAGTAGATGCAGCTTACATAAAACACAGACAGTGGTTTGAGGTTTCCTGAGACTCCTGATATTCCTAATGAAAAAAAAACTTAGTCAGCTTTCTTTTTTTCCACTTCCTCCTTGCAGACTAATTTTGTCTTCTTACACCAGAAATCTTTCCAGAGACCTCATTCATACTGTAAATTTGGGGGGGGGTGGGGCCCTTTGTGGTCCCAGATTCAGTATGTGTAGGGTAATTCACAAACGCTGCCAGTTCATACTCGCAGGGTTTATTTTCCTGCTGAAAGTTTGCCCTGACCTCAACCAGGCCCTCTGGGGTTTCCAGCAGGGTTGCTGCCTCCTTGTAAGCCCTTTTCTCTCCCTTTTCAGCGGCTGCAGCAGCCCACGAGCACTGGGATTTCATACGCTCTGAGCAAGGTCAAACTTAGCATTTCCCACCTCAGTGCCATTGCACCACTGAAGGGATGGAAACACGGATATCATGTAGTTGTGACAGCTCTCTGGTATTGCAGTGCTGCCACCCTTTAATCACACTGCACATCTGCCACCTTCTTGTAACCTGAAAGTCAAAACCCAGGTCAAAATCTAACACTGAACTCGGAAGGGAGGATAATATTCTTTGAGCAGCAGCTGCTGTCAACTTAACTGAGTAGTGTTTCCTAAGACAAAATGAAGCCCGGTTGCAGAACAGTTGATATTTACCTGTTCACTAAATTTCAGCAATGGAAAAGTCTTTCTGCCCTAATTTAAATGCCAGGATCAGGGTTCTGTAGAGTAACTAATGATTTTTTCCTTTTAATTGCGGCCTGTCAGTTTCAAGAGGGTGCTGAGTGGGAAAATTGGAAGTTCAAGGAGAACAACTTAAAATAGAAAAAAGAAAAAGATCACGAAATGAAAGAAGTACTGAAAACACACTCAGAAAACCCCTTTGTTCATCATTAGGCTTTTCAGCTCTTCTTCTGCAAAGCTGCAGCATTTGCTAGAGCGTGCTGAGAAGCTGTTCGCAGGAGAAAGGTCAAGTATAATTGTGAGGGTTGGCACCCTCACAAAGGTTCCCACGAAATATTTTGTCTTGCTAATCAGCTATTTCCTGACATAAACTGGGCACAATCCTTGCTAGCCCACTGCTCTACCACAAATTTAATTCGGAGGCTCAGGAAACAACTCAGCAAGATGAAAAAAAAAATGAATCATCTTAGTAACAATTTTTTATGATATATTTTTATTTCTTACAGAATGGTGTGGGTTGGAAGGGATCTTAAAGATCATCTACTTCCAACACCTTCCATTAGACCAGGTTGCTCAAAGCCCCATCCAGCCTGGCCTTGAACACTTCCAGGAATGGGGCAGGCACAGCTTCTCCAGGTAACCTGTTCCAGTGCCTCACCACCGTAACACTCAAGAATTTCCTCCTTAAATCCAATCTAAACCTACTTTCCTTCAGTTTAAGGCCATTACTCCTTGTCCTGTCATTGTGGTGTTATGGCAGTCTCTGAATTGCTACCAGGGCTTATATCTACTGTATGTCAGGTCCTTTATGCTTTTCAGAAGTACAAATGGTCTTTGGAGTTGAATAAAGATCCTTTAGCTCATTGTCATAGCTGAATTTTTGACTCAGAGGTAAGCCTAGTCTGAGCGCAGAGCTTTACCCATGGGCTTAAACCTTTGTTTTATTCCCATTTATTAGGTAGGCGTAACTGAGTCAAGTGGAAGTCTTTGCCCCAGGGCCTGCCAACTGGGCAACCTCTTTCACTGTGGTATCTGACCTAGTAAGTATCCAAAACTAGGCAGAGCACAACTCTCATTCAGCCCTCCATCAACCCAAGGAAACGTGGTGGCTTTTGCAGATCGCTGCTGCTTGAGTTGTTGTTGGGGTAAGTTTCCATCTGCCCCTGGCTGCTGAACAGATTCCAGTCCTCCCCAGGAGGTGGTGCTCCCAGTCAGTGGCATTTCCACAGGAAAGTGGGTGTCCTTGGACAGTCCTTATTGGGGAAGGAGGGAACTGCCAATTGGAGTGGAACCCCGTGAGGACTGTGAGCACCAAGGCAACATTGAGGATAGTCAGTGCAGTGCAGTAAGCAAGTGCAGAAGATGAAAGCCTCCCACGGCTTCCGTGGTGACCTCTGTTGCCCTCCCAAAGACTGTTTAAAAAAGCCCAGACACAGCAGGTTCCATGGCTAGAGCTGTGAGAGCAAAGTTCATGGGGGAGCAAAAAAGCTTTCCTCACCAAACACGGATCAGCATCTGGACGTATGCAACATTCAATCTCATTTCAGATGCAAATCAGTGCTGTTTATGCTGTCATTAAATGAACATCTAGAAGGACAAGAATCACAGAAGACTGCTAGGGCTGAAGAGATACTGAACAGCCTAAATATGGATGCATGCCTAAATATTCGGTGATGCTGTGGAAGGTATTTGTTTTGCTTGAAATGTATCTCATCAGCATCTGATCTTCTCCACAGTCAGCAGTTTTACTTGTTTTCCCTCCAGGTATATACTGAAAAATAGCAACAGTGATATCATAATGTAAGGCAGAGAGAAACCTGAGCAGCAGCGTGTGCTGCTGTTCTCCTGGTGCCATCCCTGTGGCATCTGTCTCTCCTCTTCACTCTATACCGATGTTGAATAATGCTGCAGATAGGATTGTGGCTGAATGGAGTTTAGCACTTCAGGGCTGTGGAGAACAGAAAGGAAGGAATTGAAACATTGCAGGTCATATTTTTAATTTCTGCTGTCTCCTGGCGGTGAAATAGAGTGCCAGTAAACAACAAGATTCTGCAGCAATTTGTTCTTCAGTGACACAGAACTTTTCCCTCAAAGTTGCTCAATATACCGTTTCCCTTCTCCTGCTTTTGCTGTGATAGTATATTGAATTTCTGTTTCCTCCCCACTTCCAATTAGTGCAAGATGAGCCTTTTTTCAAGGGCCCTGTGGGAGTCAGGCACCCATCTCTCAGCAATTTTCCATCTGAGCTGGCACCAAATTTACTTAGACAACTCTTGAAATCTCACCCGTAGAGTTTGATTGTTAACTAAAGAGTCCTCATTGGAAACTATGACTATTACAAAGGTTACCAGCAAGAAGCACTACTTTGTTACGCCTGTGACGTGCGTGCAGTTGATTCATAACAACCATGACACTCTTCACCTAGGTAGCACTTTTCATCTGAACTGAAGGCTCAGAGTCAATATTTCCATTTTGCTGGTGTTTCATATAAATCTCTGCGTTTGTCATTGACAAATGAAAGAGCCTCAGAAATGTTTTCCCCATCATTTGTCTCCTGGAACATAAACCAAACAAGGAAAGTTCATGTTCTATCACAAAGAATAAAAAAACCACTCTGAGTTTGTTGGCTCGGAGAGCTTAGTAATGGCAGATATGATGAAACAGCCGGGGGACGTGCCGGGCCCCACACTTGGTGGGATGGAAGTCGTGCAGTGGGAAGGAAGACCTTTGCAGGTCCTGGGGCACCGTGTGTGGTCCTTAATGCCCTTGCCTTTGCAGTGCTGTGGTATGGAGATAACAGGGCTTTGCTCGTGTACTCCCCGTGTATTCACCCAGCCTTGGCATGTACCAGTGAATCACCGTGACATGATGTTCCTTTCCCGAGTGCTGCGAGACAGAGAGAGATTTTCCAGATAGAGCTCAGTTTGTTTTCTTTCATCCATCACTGGGTGTTTACACAGTTTTAACATTTCCTCACGACCACAGCTATTTAGGTTTCTATTATACGGGATTCAAAGGTGTCTGACAAACTCCTTCGTCAGGAAGAATGCAGGTAAAGGAAGGAGTAAGTGCAGGAGCAGCTCTCTGGATAAAGATGCTGTGAAGTGCTTTGTATGCCTCTTATGCTGAGTTTTCTTCCCTTTGCACAGCAAAATATACAGTAATAGACAGTTCACAAGTAGAATTTTTGGTTTAGGTTACTCACAAGTAGAATTTTTGGTTTATTTTACTCTGCAAGTAAAATTAACACAGCAGCCTAAAAGCCCCTTTTTTTGTTGTTGTTTTTTTGTTTGTTTGGTTGGTTTTGGTTGTTTGTTTTTTTTTCCAGGCATCAAGCAATCACTTTCTAAGGAAAGCACACCATTTAAACTGTTTATTAATGTGCCAAAAGCTATTAGAACTGGCTGTGCTGAGGGGATGCACAGATGCACAGTCCAGAAACATAACTCAAAAGTCTAGGAGGGAGGAGGAGCGCTATGTTTCATCATGAGGAACTGCACAGAAAAAAAAGTTTACAAACTCCTGACTTGCTGTGAAAAATCCTTCCCAATGTTTCTGGCAGATTGTGCCTGCTTCCCCTTCTGCCCCTGACTTTTAATGTTAAAAGAGAAAAAGTGATGTCACAGGAGTAAAAGCTACAAGAAAGCCACAAAGTAAAGCAAAACAATGTACATAATTAAAACCATGCCAGCGAATGGCTGTTCTGTGGTTTCTGTAATGTGGACCCCATAGGAGAATGCATCGTGTGGGATTCTGGATGCAGCCACAGCTCTTTTCCTAAGTCCAGTGATGTGTCCTCAGGGCAAAGGATATTCTTCCCAAGGATGGCTTAGAAATACTCAATTGAGTTTTCCCATGAATGAGCTACAGAAAATACCCTTCAATAAAATGAGCAAAGAGTTCATGATGGGTTGCTCTTACTGAAAAAAGCCCCCAGCAAGAGCAACAAAAAAATGGCTGTAGAGTCAGGGGTGAATAGAAGCTCTTCAAAGGCCTAGAAAAATAAAATCATTCAATGACTAATGGGTCATATGAACCTTAGCTGCTTGCCATGAACTTGCACTGCACCTCTGAGGTTTTAAAAGATGACTGCTGCTGTTGCATTGATTCTATGGTTTTAGATCTCTACTCTTCCAGCTGTGCTCTGCAGAAATTAGACCAATCTAATCCATCCACTGCCATTGCCACACTTACTTCAAGTAAGAAGAGCTGTAAATTTTACAGATTTTTCTCATTTTTTTTGGCAGAGCTTTTAGAAATAAAAGAGCTACAAATAGTCTTGAATGCTTTCTTACAGGGCATTAGAAATGGAGAAAAAACAAAGTATAACACAACAAAGTTTTGCATGCAAAGATGCTTTGACATACCAGACTGTATTTGTAAAATTTACCAAACCTATTGAAATTTTCATTGCTGAAAATGATACTGAACTTGAAATTTCCAGTTTCCAACGTGGCAGTAAATACATCTGGAACTTGTACACTGTATCTTAATTTAATCATCTCAGAAATAATTTTAAATCTACGAGCTCAGGGCTCTATTTGGGCACCACAGCTGAGGATCAGAGGGGTGTGGATGGCATTTGGAGCAGTGTGAAGCACTGGATAGTGCTGGAGAAGAGGGTTGGGTGGAGCGGGTGACACCTGCTCTAATTGTGGTCACACAGGGCACTGCAGAATGCTGGTGCAGATGAACCCGCTGTCCCTATAGGCAGTTTGGAACAAAGCTGGGCTGCCTGATCTTCCCAGTGTCATTCCCGCAAAGACAAGTAGGAATTGTGTATGTAAACCCAACAAGGACAGAGCAGGTAAGAGTGAGAGCATCTTAAAATATCGGGTACCTGAATTTAATTTCCTGGGTGCCCCAGTTGGACTTTTTTCACGGTAGGCTCTGAGGACACTTGAGCAAGGTAGAACCATGCTCTGGTTGCACCAGGGGAGGTTTAGATTTGATATTAGGAAAAATTTCTTCATGCAAAGGGCTGTCAAGGCAGATCGGAGAAGTGGTGGAGGGATTTAAAAGATGTGTAGATGTGGCACTTGGGGACATTGTTCAGAGGTGGCCTTGGCAGTGATGGGTTAACAATTTGACTCATTGATCTTAGAGGTATTTTCCATGCTAATTGATTCTATGATTCTAGGCATAAAATGTATGAATGTACATTTAATACACAAATAATAAGGATGTAGAAGGAAGTTGTCCTTGATCTCTGCTTTGAAGCTACACTTACACCGACTTATCTCCAAAATAAATTGGAAAAGAAACAACTCAGAAAGTTTATTTGCATTTCCTGGCTTTGTTTATATTCTTTTGGGATAATATAATAATCAACTCATGTTTAGAAGATGGAAGGGTAAAGGACTATTTCCTCATTTATAACTGATGGTGAAAAATAGTTGACTTTGAATAAAAGTTTTACTGTGAGGGAAAATCATTGTGGGGGTGGTTATAATGTGTGAGATGAGTTGTTGGGCTACTTCAGCTTGTTCTGGCAATGAGTCTTCTCAATGTGGCTGGACCACCAGATGGTCATTTCTGTGGTGCTTTTATAGGAGTGGTCATGTTGTGTTTAACGCTCTCCTAACATTGTTTTACCCTATTTGATGGCAGTGTCCCTGAAAGAATCCAAAGCTTACTTAGAAATATTTATAATTTTTCTTAAAAGGAAAGTCAAAATATCCAGTGTCCTCGTTTATTCCTTTAAATCTGCACGGACAACAAAAGGCACAAAAATGTAGTTTCTGGCCAGGGGTCATACATCTAGATTCATGATGTTAGTGGTGCCTGTGATAGGGAAGGTTGTTTATCTGGCTCCATGAAGGCTATTAGAAGTATTGTTGTGCAGATCTATTTTACCCGGAAAGCACATTAGTGCATGGGTGGAGATAGCTAGAACTTTTGGAATAAAATATGCAAACAACTGAGTTTTATTCTGAACTCATTCTTCTTTCTTACATTGGAATATTTTAAGTTTTCTTCTGTTTGTTTTTTTTTTTTGTTTGTTTTTTGTTTTTTGTTTTTTTTTCCTTTGAAGGTGATTCCCTGGGAATACTTTTTTTGTTAACTTTTTGGTGGTATTTTTCTCCTTCTCACTCATGACTCATTGTTCTGAATTAAGATTTGCATATCTATCTGCTGAATATAAACTGTGTTTTATAAGACTGCCCTTTAATTTGCACACTGTCTAATTTTCCCAGCATATACTCAGATCCCCTGCATGAAATGGAAGCTGTCTTTGCATTCCTTTGCATCTATCACTTACTGCATATCACTCTGGTTTTGTTTGTCTTGGTTAGTTTTACATCTTCTGGTATCTTTCTCTGCTCAGCTGAAAGAGATCTTTCCAGTCCAAAACCAGCACCGTCGTGCAACTTGTTGAGAGCTGATCTGCAGTAGTTTGGAGAGGACAGGGAGCAGTTTCACAACATTGACTAGAAACAAACATGCACATCGTTTACCTTTCTGACACAAGCTCAGTATCTTTTCAAAACAAAACAAAACAAAACAAAACAAAAAACAAACCAAAACAAAACAAAACAAATGTTCCCAAATGTTGTTTGGGCTCTTTCTGGGAAATGGGTGTTACACAGAGTTACAGAACTGAAATGCCTTGTAGGATGTCTGATGCTTTCAGAAGGGAGGCTTGAGGAGAACATGTGCATCTGCTTTGCATGGCAGACAGTGCACAAAATATAAAGAGAATCTCACCAACAGCTCATCTGGATCTTGGCTATGCATTTGCAGTAACCTCCAAGCCAGAAAAGGATTCTGACTTCCTGCAATGCCACTGAACTCTTGTCAGTTCACTCCATCCTGCAACACATTTTATGAGTGTAGGAAGTCATCAGTGGTTCTTCTTGAGCTTTTGATAATTAAGTGCACACTTTCTAGAGGGGTAGAAGAGTGCAGCTATTTCGCAGGCTTGAACTCCTGTGACATTTCCTTTGACTTGTGCAATCTTTTGCTCAGTGTTTGATAATCTACAGTTTTATCAGTTGTCAGCTGCGGGATTTTCTCAAATAAACCACAATCCAGTGGTAACTGGGAGATGTGGAAGACTATGTGAGTCCTTGTCTGCTCTTTCCTTTAGATTTCTTTAAGACTTAGACCGGTAGACTTTTGTATACAGAGAAAGCTACAGGTACTATGATCAACATTCTGTGAATGTGGGTTTCTGAAACAGCTGTTTGTGTGGATGAACTGTTTGATAAGTTACCAGGGGTGGTTTACGGCTGGTGTTTGTGCTCTCCACACGTTGTGCTAAGTGCTGTTCAAACAGCAACAGCCCTTGACTTCCAGCCAGCAGATGGGAAAGTCATTACCCATCGGATTTGAAGAACAGTCGCTTTCTGTGTTTATGAAGTCCTGTACACGATCTGTATGTTGATGAATTATAAACTGCATGGGAAATGTCTGATGTCTTCTCAACATCGCTTGTGCAAAACACCGCAGCAAAAAGCAGCGGGTTAATTTATTGTGCTGCAGGTCTTTTGTCCTGGCCAGGGCTGAGAGGGGACAGTTCAGTGGGGAGGGAACAGGAGCCATCTGGAACAGCAGCACAGGCCAGTTTGTGACTAGGACACAATGTACATCCTCATAAAGGCACAGGCATTTCCCATGCTGAGACCAAAGTCAATAATCTTAGTATGTGACGGAATAGCAGCCCAGGTACATAATCTCTAGTCTAATTTATGCATCTGCAGCACGTAATTTGTGCTCTGCTCATACTTGGCAGAGTTGCTGATGTAAAAATTTCTCAAAAGTAAACCATTGTGGACAATCTTTAGAAAGTGTTCTGATGTGTTATTGACACAGAGTTTGGCATTAGCCTCTGTAGTTTTTTTTTCTCCTTATTGCCTGGATTCCTCAGCAAATAAACACATCATCAAATTAATCCTAGGATTAAGGGGTTTATATTAGGAATGGAATTGGCTCATTATATTTAATTTATGGGTGATTCCCTGGGAATACTCTGTAACATTTCCCTGTGCTGTAATAATGCATTCCACTTTCTGAACTACTGTCCAGAAGCAGAGGCTGGTTAATCCAGAACCAATTTATGTCAAGGAATGTGAGGAGCTGATATGGTAGAGGTAAATCAGCTCAGGTAAGAATTACTTAATCAGTTGCCATTAGTTAATTACTTACTTTTTGTAATCATACTATTGCAAATACATATTGAATTGTTTTTATATTGAAAAAAATGCCATGAAATGGGAGAATTTGCACAGATTTAAATAGGTCAGGTAACAGTAATTTCCAATGTGACTCAAACGTCTTCTTGTTCACTGTAGTTCCCTTTGTCATACCCACAGATGTGACCGTGCCAGTCCTTTCCTCCACAAGGATCTGCAGATCAGGTAATTATTTGAGAAATACCTGGCAGAATGGTCAGCTGAGACAGGTTCAGTTTGGAGACTCAAGTTTCAGATGTCTCAAAACTTAAGAGGTCATACACGGTGTAACCTGGCTTTGAATCACCACCAAACGAAAAAAGTGGCTTTTCAGCCTGCTCAGCACAATGACCACACAAAGCACCAGGCAGAAACAGCCTGGAACTTCTCAGTGGTTACAGAAATGTTTTGTATTTGTGTACCTTCCTATCATGAACACACGGCTGTAAACATGGATTTACCTTCCTCAAATCAACTAGAAAACACCATTCTTCTGCTTGTAATGGGTGTTACCTGTTTATTAAAGGGAAAGTCAGTCACAGAAAAAGCTTTTCCTTTTTCCCTTGATATGCTGTTAGTTTTCTAGGAGCAGGACACCAAGCTTTACATTCTGAATACTTGCATATAAAAAGAAGTTGGTGGGGATGGCAGTCAAACAAAAAACCAGCAAGAACTACAGTATTACATAAACAGAGGTGTAACCCTAAAATTATTTTCCATTTGTTAAAACCCATATATTCTGTGATTGTCAGTCAGTTTGATCCTGACCCTTCACTGATGAGGTCAATGAGTATTTTTCTACGTGACAGGTGATCAATGAAAGAGTGTAACATAGGCATGTTTCCAACCTAAACTTCTCACATCATGTGTATTCCTATCCAAGCCTTTGGTGTTAACATTACTTTTCCTACACAGCTTAAACAAACATGCCCTAAAATTATGAGAAGTTTCTGATTTGGACCTATTGCTGGCTAGACATAATTACCAATATCAATTTTTTTTTTTTTTAATTGTTTAAGTAATTAACTTTGGAGAAATGCTCATATTTCCTTCCTCATATATTTCCCCCTAAACTTCCTGGTCCAGATAGAACTTTCTGCTGATCTTTGTGTTGTTATATGAAGGAATCAGGCCATTTTCTGTAGATATAAAAAGTATAGGAAATTACCCAGATATTAGTCCCACATAGTGCTGAGTGTTTCAGCCATTATCCAGAAAAGCACTTAAGCACATATTTACCTTTCAGCACCTCACAGAAGTCTCATTAATATCGATGGGTTTACTCGAGAATTTGGGGGGTTTAGGGCATGAATTCTGAGCATCCTGCTGACGGAGGAGATTAGGGTCTGAGGAGCTAAGGGCAGACTACAGGGGAAGACCTGCTTATCTCCTGATCTTTGAGATATTTCAACATTTTATGAGGAAAAGAGTGAGAGCCGTGAAATATAAACCTATATAATTCGCTCCTTTTGATTAGGAGTTGTGCAAGCCCTAATGAGGATTATTGCTGCTCCTAGGAGACGCTGCTACACATAAAAATGGCAACAAAGAGAAGCCTGTGTTTGAATGGATTGACTTGGAAATACAAAAGGAAAAACTGCAGCTCCACTGAGCAGGGTGGGGTAAAGAACTGAAAAGAATTAAAAAAAAAAAAAAAGTCAACTTTTCTTGACGTGATATTCAACTATATTTTCCCCAGGAAAAATAAAATGTAATTTATACAGCCAGTTGAACAAATTGAAACCATATACAGAAAATTGAGTTATGTTTTTATGGAAAGAACAGAACACATTTAACAAGCACTACCTAGAGCCAGCAGTCTTTCACTATATAACTTGCAGGGTGTTTTAGTTATGCTGGGGTCAGAATGTCTGTTTCCAGCTTTAATCAGCTAATTCAAGATTTTATTCAGTCTGAAAAAAATCTATGAAGTCTTTTCTTTTTAGATGCCTTTTTGTTTTCCAAATACAAAATAGAAATATTACACAATATATCCCTAGATTTTTAAGACGCTGGGTTATATTTATGAAAATATCCTTGAGCACATTAAAAGAAAAAGATAAAACTACTTGTTTTGGTAAAATGTGTGCTTGAATTTTAGTATTTTGCAAATTCCTTATCCTTAGTTGTATGGTAGCTTGGTTTGTGTTACAGAGAGAAGGTTAAAAAGGCAAAGAGCAATCTCTGGATGTGTAGCCAGAGTAGTTCCTTCATTGTAGGAACTGAGCTATATTCTGTCAGTTGTTATGGACAATTTTATTGTGTATTTTCAAATATTGGCTCACTAACAGCCAGAGGGAGGTAGATATAGGTGACTTTTGTGGGTTTTTACACAATGTTTCTGCAAGGAAGTGACATGTTCCTGTACATGTGCCTGTTTCCTCATACAGAAAATGAACAAAGAGAGAAAACTGAATGGATACTTTGTTTCTATGGCAAAAGCAATGTGAAATCATAATGGTAAATTCATGTTGTTTGAAGCAGGCGCTGGATAAAATGCAGAAGCAGGCTTTGACATTAGGACTGAAATTGGAACCTGACAATGTTCCCTTCCTATGTTGCACTAGGAAGGAGGATCACTCTTAATTTTTGCTTTTGCTACACCAAAGCATCTTGATTTGTTTGTTTATTCTTGTGCAATAGAACATTTTCAACCAGAAGAATGGAGAATATAACTGGTCCATAAGTGTCCTGTGTCGAAGATGCCCTCTGGAGGGACGATTGGATTGAAATGTCCCCAGACAGAGGGGAGAACTGGAGCCTGTCTCTTCCATACCCTGGTCGAGGAGACTCATCAGATTTGTACTGGGGGTTACAGTGTGAGGTGAGGGGGCAGTACTGGTGGGGTAATTTGCTCCTGTTGGACATAAAATGAAAAGAATAACTCTGCTAATCTGTTTGAGGGAGAAGTGATGATACCGATGTTCAGGAGTAACCCCTGACTCAGGGGGTGCTTTTCTGCAGGTTTAAAAAGTGAAAAGACTAAGGATGTGTTCTCAGATATTAATTTTAGCTCAGTCCTAGATGGTTCCCAACGCAAAGACTTCACTGTTTTGAATCTCATTTTGAGATGTTTAATACTTCCCTGGCATCGCTTTGAGAGTCCAGTCACCTAATACGGGGTTGTGAATGTGGTTTGGCCAAAAATTTAGATTTATGATGCTTCCTTTATGTAACTCATAAATCATTTTGTGGCTTTAGCTCAAATACACTACTTTTTCCCTTAATACCTGGTGGTTCTCTGATCTGGATGTCATTTAAGAGAAGCAGCATGGGCAGGACACCATCTAAGAAACAGATTCAATCAAAGTAGCATTTGAGAGTAGTGGAGATTTCCAAGAGTATTTTATATATTGCAGTTAAGACATGCGTTTGCTCAGATGAGTCCCAAAGTATCCAGAAGGATGGCACATCGTTTGGCTGCTTTCTTCATCAAATGTTTGAGCCTCTGTGCTGAAGACCCTACATTTTTTATTACCCACTTTCTCTGCTTAGGTAGGGATAGAGTATAGCAGCCCTTGCATGTTCAGAATAACAATAGCTGAAGTACACCTATAACTCTCTTTCCCCTTCCTAAAAATAATGATTTTGCTGCGCCTCAAGAGAGACTGGCCTTGCAGAAGCCACACAGCTATCATTACATGAGTGTATACATCCCAAAACTACTCATAACCATTCCCATCTCATGATTGGATTGCAGCTGTTTTGCCTGGTGGTCATTCAAGTGCAGGAGACAATGTGGCGTGTGGAAGCTGTATTTGAGGCACCAAAACTGCCAAAAACATCCAAGCAGGGAACTTGACTATCCAATTATATTAACAAATTACAACAGCTACAGCTTAAGATGGTAGAAAATGAAATGTAGACCAAATTTTCCACCTTCTAAAACAACACTCCACTACTTCATGTTAGGTTTTCTCCTCTCTGTCCTTTTTCCCTTCCCCTTTTACTTCACCAGAAGCCTTATCTGTCTCACCTTTTGTGCCATTGAACAGCTGTACTGTTGAGCATCATCTCCACAGACAAAAACCTATGACCACAGAGGACATTTCTTTTCATTTTTCCTCTGTCTGAAGCAATTTTCCTCTGTGGGTTTATTCCCCACCTTTGGGACATGACCTAAAGTCCATCATACTTGAAATAAAAGAAGACTGGTTCAACATTAACTGCAAATCCTGCCTTGGCAAAGAAAAAAAAAAGTCAGCATGCAACAAAAATAGCAAATTGCTCACCCTACAAACAAGAAAATGGCATTATTGCCAGATTTTATTATGATTCTGTGACTAGTATGATTCTCATTGTCCATGCTCCTGAAAGGAAGGAGATAGATGAACTTTTGTTAGAAGAGATTTATTTATAGTCTTCCTGTTTGCTCAAAAAGTTTCAAAATTTGACCTCAATATGCCCTAAAGGCTTTAACCCAGGAAATGAAATGTCCTCATGCATATATTTTTAGATTTCATGGGTTTTAAGCTTTGCTGTAGGACTTTTGGGGTTTTGCTCACAGTGCTTGAGTGCTTGAGGTTAGCAGCACTACAATGAATGACTAATAAAATCATGGGGTTTTATAATCAGCAAAATATAAGATTACATTCAAACTACAAGTCTGAGTGCAAAGGATAGAGAACAGATGTACTTCACATACTGCTTATTTCCTTCTCACAAACCATATCTTAAAATACTTCACAGAATAAAAGAAACACAGAAGAAAGTCTCACCCCAGCCCTATTTAACCGACAGCCTGGGGAAATAGAAATTAAGAAGATGAGATGTGATTTCCTCTAAGGTTAGAAATGTGATCAGGGGCAATGAGACATAAAAATAAAGAGAATATGGATGCAATGAAGTTACATGAAACAACATCTAAGGAGATGTTCCCACTCACAGTGCCCAGACTATAAACAGAGAAAGACCACAGAGCAGAGGTCAGGGAAGGTGACAGCTGCATCTGTGAGGAAGGCTGCAGGCAGTCAGGGCAGCTGGTTTAAAAAAAAATGGAAAACATAAAAATGGGATTGGCAATTTTTACTTGATCATGGGATGTCTGCTTGTGACTGGGGTGATGTGTTCAGACAGTGGTGCTGGTTAGGTAAGGTGAATTTAATAACCATTTCGTCCTTGTGAGTGAGCACATGAATTGAAATTGCTACAGAATAGAGATCTTGTCACCATCAGCAGATTTGTATTCTGTAGGACACACCTGTCTTTAGGCTGACATGTTACACACCCTCTCTACCTGAAAGGAGATGTAAGAGGCAATTCACAAGCTCTAGTCTTCCTGAGGCAGGGGGAGATGGTGACCCTGCCTGCAGGAGCTGTGTCCAGGCAGAGGAGCTGTGTTCCCAGCTAAAAGAACTATGGCAGGGGGTCAACAGACTGCACAGCAATCAGAAAGGGCTTGATCAGATCTTCTCAGGGATCCCACAGAGACAATAACCTGATCCCTCAGATACACTGAAGGAGGGACAGGCAGAGTCTGTCCGTCAGCTTGGGAAGTGGAGACTCCCATGATCATGGAACCATAGAATCATAGAATCAGTTGGGTTGGAAGAGACTTCTGAGATCAAGTCCAACCCTTGATCCAACACCACTATGATTACCAGATCATGGCACTCAGTGCCATGTCCAATCTCAGTTTAAAAACCTCCAGGGACTGTGAATCCACCACCTCTCTGGGCAGGCCATTCCAACGTCCTCTTTCTGTAAAAAGTTTCTTCCTAATATCTAATCTAAACCTCCCCTGGCAGAGCTTAAGCCCGAGCCCTCTTGTTCCACTGCTGGCTGCCTGTGAGAAGAGATCAACACCCACCTGGCTATAACCCCCTTCCAGGTAGTTGTAGAGTGATGAGGTCACCCCTGAACCTCCTTGCGGGGTGATGGTGAAGGCTAAAATCTGATGAGTCCTGCCATCAGCAGGATAACCAATGTCCACTTGCAGATCTGCAATATGTTCAGTGCCATCACTTCTGGTGAAGGACTAGGGCAGCTCCTTCCAAAAAAGCAGCCAAGTCTGGTGGAGGAAGGAGGAAACAGCAAGTGACAGCAGCAGGCAAGTCCTGCTTTGGGGGATGGAGGCCTCATGTGATAACCAGATCTGCAGCCTAGGGACCTTGGCTTTGTTGCTGGGAGTTCAGATCTGGGACATTGCAGAGAGGCTCCCTAGGCTTGAATGGCCCTTGGGTTATTATTTGCTGCTGCTCTTCCAAATGGGCACCAATGATACTACCAGAGGAGATCCTGCCTGCTTCAAGTGTGGCTGCATGACCAACCATCTGGGAAGCAGATTTGCAGAAAGGGGCCCTGGTAAGAGCTGCATTAGGAATATCATTGCCAGCAGATTGAGAAAAGGTGATCCTTCCGCTCTGCTCAGCACTGGTGAGACACATCTGGGATCCAGAGTCCAGTGCTGTGCTCCCCAGTAACGGGAGGCATGGGCATTCTGGAGAGAGTTAAGCAAAGGTGAACAAAAATGAGTAGGGCTTGGGATATCAGACGTGCAAGGAGAGGCTGAGTGAGCTGAATTTGTTAATCTCAAAGAAGAGATGGCTCACTGGGGGATCTAATCAATGTGTATAAATACCTGAGAGAATGATGTAATGAACATAGAACCAGTTTTTTTCAGTGCTGCACAAAGAAAGGAAGAGAGTCCATGGAAACAAATGGAAATGCAGGAAATTCCATTTAATTGAAATAATGTTCGGGGTTTTTTTTTCAGATTGTGAGAGGGGTTGAACACTGGAAAAGGTTGCCCAGAGATGTCGAGGAGTCTCTGCCTTGGAGAAATTCAAGACCAGACTGGACATGGCCCCAGGTAATCAGATTTAGCTGCTCCTGTTTTGAGCAGGTTGGATTAGATGATCTCCAAAGCCATTTCCCATCTCAGCTATCCTGTGACTCCCAGCCCTTGAAAATGACATTGATGACAGCAGACAAAGATTTGTTCCTTTCTTACTGTCCAAGGCAGGAAAATTTAGCATAGTCTATAATCAACTAATGGCAGTTCTTCAGCATCTACACATACAAATAAGAGTTTTCTGGGGCAATTTTTTCATTTTTTATTTGGAGAAAGTGACAAAACACTTCTTTAATACATCATCTGTCTATTGTGCTAAAAGAAACTGATGGCAAAATTAGATATTGATAGGTAGAAAAGGGAAGCAAAAAGGCTTCTGAGCCTCATGGGGTGATGGAGAGTAAGATTCTGCTTTGTTTTTAATGTTCTTTTCCTAAATCAGAATTCAGGCCAAATGTTTCAATGCAGACAGTAGATAGCTTCAGAATGATCCATGTTACTGTGTCACTACTGTGGAGAGGCCTTGGGTACCACTGCAAATTATCTGCTTTCTTCCCATACTGTGAAATCTACAGGATTTCAAGAAAACCTTGAAAATCCTCCATTTAGTTGTGTTACTTTTCCAATACAACCATTTCAACAGGACAAAGTGATTAGAGGAACATTTAACAGTCCTGATCCCCAGTACTACAGTACTATGTCTCACCACAAGTTTATTTTTATGTTTTACACAATGGACTGAAAATATTTTATACCAGCATTTCTCTTGGATTTCTCATGAATGAGCTGACGTACATGAACAACAGAGTGCCTTTTTGAGGCAAACATATTTTGTCAATTTTCAGCTGACATATTGTCTCACTCCTGTGCACAGTACTGTCGCATGAAATCTGAAGTGCTGTTGCCTATTGATACTGACACATGCCATAAGAAAGAATCTGTGGATGGACAAGTCACATGGACGTGGTGGCTATAGGGGAAAAAACTGCAAAAGTCTGAGCATTCTATTTAATTCTGTTAGTGAGGTCGAGCTGAGAAAAAAACTGCTCCAATGGAGTAGCCTCATACCGTGTATAGACCATGTTTCAAAATACTGATACTAGAAACAGATCTGTGCTTGATGAACTCCAGATGATTCCACTGATGTTAATACAGAGAAAAAACCCAGCATCCTCCCTCCTCCATCTCCTTCTCCTGCCAGAGGTAATCCAGAGATTCTTGCACTGTTAAAGTCATTATGACATATTTTGAAACTAGCAAACACAAAACTTATTCATCTCCTCTTTCCTATGATGTTTAAAAATGTATTTTGCAGTAGCCCTAAGTACAAGGCAGATAGAAAACTTTCAGCAATTTATATAAATAAATATTGTAGGAAAAATCTTTGAAGTGGGAGATCATAAGTGAACACATCTGCTCAACAGAACTGTACGCACAAGGGTTTGAGACCTTTCCCTTCTGTTCCACCAAACAGTATTAAAAATAAATATGTGCTTTGTTTTAATGTTTTACTCCTCAAATTTTTGCATTGTTTTGTTTTTTAACACTAGTGTAACAAAAAGAATACACAGATAAACAAATGCCTAATTTTTCTTAGTAGCAGAAATACTCTGCCTCTTATTCATTGACGTAGCATAAATGTCATCTTTAATGGTAAGAGCCTCTTTTACTTTTGACTAAATAAAGCCTTTAGGAAATACTGTTTAAAAAAAAGATCTTTGGTCCTTTAATTTCAGCAATGACAAAAATATTTGAAGGTATTACAGTTTAAACAGTTCAATATAATATCCAAGAATCCGACCCCACTTTACAAAGAGTCTTCTCTTCATCAAAAGGATGGAGCACATGAATTAAGAAGACTTTTCCATCTTAAAATACTAGGATTCTGAGATTCATTCTATTCATAGCAAAGCCTGAAACCTTTTTCATTATTATCCAGTCAGTAATGCTGAAAAAACCTCCATTCTTAAGCCTAATGATCTTGCTCAAATATTTTCTGAGAGGAGGAAAGGATGAAATAGACAAAATCAAAGAAAGACTTCAGCAAAGATTTTACCCACAGGGGAAACAAAAGAACTGTTTTATAATAACTTCTCCCTTTTTTTCATACAAATGTGTCTTTTCTCCAGACAACATCTACATGGCACACTGTTACAGGGTTTCATGCGTTGCTGCCTGTGAAGGAGATGGTGATGGTTCCTCACTGGAGGATGTCCCTTCCAAACTGACAATGGCCATGACTGAACAGAGACATTTCTACGCAGAGAAGTGGTTGGACTTCCCTTATCCTCTGCATGTCGTATGGAGTATGGGACTGTGCAAGGGTGCTGTGGTAACTCAGCGTTAGGGAGTGCCACACTTAGAAAATGAAAAGCTTGATATGTGTCAGATCAGTAGGACAAGCTTTGCTTAGGGACAAAACAAACATTTAAAATTTGCTCACTAAAAAAATAGTACAGAGTCAAAACTGAAACTGCAAGCAGATTTTAATTAATCTTAATCCACTAATGATAGTGGTATGTCTTAGTTATTTCAGCACCTTGAACTTGGCTTGCCATTGATGTCAAATTTGACATGTGGTGGAGACTGCTGGTGCTACATTTTCCTTACCAGCATCACTGATGGCAACTGCTCCAAGCACTTCTGTAGTTCAAAATGGAATATCTGCAAAACAGAACAATTCAAGCAATTGCTCTTTTTGCAATTCTCGTGCTTGGTTGTTGGACATCATGTAATATTTCATTTCTTTGCCTTTTCCTCCCCTTCCTCAAGTCTTTCACAGGAAATAATTATAATATACATCCTGTTTAGATTACATTTTTAGCTTTAAGCTGCCTTTGTTGTGACAACAGCCTCTTTAAAACACTGTTGTATAATGTTACAAAATATGCATCATGAGAATCATGAAGTTGCACATTTTTAAAGATTTGTTATATGTATTTTGGGCTACATATATTTAAAAAGAATTGACCTAAGAATGAAGTTATCAAGATTACACAAGGTACTCCTTTCTGAGACTGCATAAGTCATACTCTTAAACTCCTATTATCTTCTAATGCCCATCTAAACTTGTAGGTTCTTACCAAACTTATTAATAGGAGGTCTTTTTATTCTGACCTTAAATATTAAGCATTTATAACAAGTATGTATAAAGTGAAATGTATTTTAAATGTTCTTCTTGACAGTACTGTACATTCTTTGCCTATATGTTGCTTCCCATTGTGTTATTATATCAGCCTTCAAGGTCTCTGCATTTCCTACTTTTACAGACTCTTATTTTAGATGGAAAATTGATGTAAAACAAATTCTGTCAAAAACTTCTTCTTTTCTTCTTTCTATTCTATAAAAAGAGAGGTCAGTCTTAAATAATAAAAGATGCTGCCTCTTTTGAATATAAAAAGATGAAAAAGATACATACTTTTATTTTGGCTAGGAAGATGAGAAGAGAGAAACACTGTGACACAGTGTGTTTTGTAACCCTGTCACAAATACCATACAGGATTTATGTATGAATTTCAATCATATCTATAATTAATAGTTAGGTGTTTTGAAATCTCTTAGTTAGAACAAGAATAAGACTAAGAACTGCACCAGATTTCTGTTTATTATTGTTTCTCTCCTCTGGATAATCTCAACTTCAGCCTTCTTGATCTGTGGCAGCCAAAACTGAAAACAGTGAATGTTACCCTATTTCCTTAAGACTAGGGTACAGAGGAATAAACTAGTGATACATCCACAGAGAACCAATCCTGTATTATGTATGTAACTTGGATGCAGAAATCAGTGGAATTTAGTGTGCTTCTATTAGACATAATACTTGTTTCCTTTGTAGTTGACTCAATTGTCCCTGAATTTTTGCAGAGTCTCCTACTTTCTTCTAATTTGATTTTGAAATGACAGTGTAATGCCCTGATTAAAAAACAAAAAAAAAGAAAAAGGTAGTGGTAAATTGGAAACTGAAGTTGTTTTGGAAATTGAGAAATGTAATTCAGAAAGTTCCAAGTCCCAGAAAGATACAGTCTCCTCACTTTATTTGAAAGGGTTATGGTTAAGAAACTTGCACTAAGTATGTCAGGCACTTGTCTGATTTTCTGCTCCAATAAATATTTATTTATGTAATATGGAAGAGCTGCGGGCAGGGGAAATAAGAATCGTACTTTACAGTAAGAATGGTCTTGGTGGCAGAATGTCCACTTCAAACAGTAACCTGACAGAAATCACGTAAGCCTTGACTGGATAACCATGGGAGAAATGACTCATCTGACAACTATTCTGCCTGTTATGAATCTCATCGTGTACCCCAGAAATGGCTTCTAATAAAAAGTTAATTTATTAAACTTATACATTACCAACAAAGTTTAATTTTCAATAAATCTACAGTTTATTGTAACAAAACCCAAAGCAATGACAGAAGTATTCCTGACAAACAGTTTGGATTGAGTGGAGGTGTAACAGGGAAGGGAAAGCATACAGAAGATCAGGTAAGTTTGTTCACCTCTTCAAACAGTGACAGAGGGCCACAGAACCATAGAATCCTGGAATGGTTTGGGTTGGAAAGGACCTTCAAGGGAAAGGAACTCTGCCTTGGGCAGGGACACCTTCCACTAGACCACGTTGTTCAAAGCCCCATCCAGTCAGACTTTCTTCCTTATAGCCAAGGTAAATCCACACTCTCTTGGTATAAAACCTTGTCTTGTCACTGCAGATCCTGGTAAAAAGGTTTCTTCCTCCTTTCTCATAAACCCCTTTATGTTTTGAAAGGGCAGAATAAGGTCCAACAGATCCATATTTTTCTTACACTGGCGATCCCAGAAGTGGGGACAACACTCCACATGGGGTCTGATGCAAGTAGAGTAGAAGAGAATCACCTCCCTCCTGTGACCTGCTGCCGTCACTTCTTCCTGTGCAGCCCAAGATATAAAAAACTTTAGGGTAAAGGGCGATGGTAAGCAGGGATTTTACAGAATTTCAGTGTTTCCACTTACAACAGGAACAGGAACAACAAATCTCTGAGACCAGTGTACTATAGGAATGATAAAAATAACCAAGGGCCTGTGCAAAAGTGGTCCTGATCTCACTTGCTGTGGTTACAGCTGAGTGGATAGGTTAGATGCAAATAATCTTACTCATATTTAGCTACCTACATGTCAGACCTATTTTTAGTTTTACAAGGATTTTACTATCATTATGTTACTAGCCAGCAGGTATCTAGCTAGTAAGTAAATGAAGCACCGTGACAGTGCTCAATCTAACAAAAACATCAGCAAACAGAAAAATGGAGTGAATGGAAAAAAATCAGCACTGGAAACAAAGTGAAGAGATATCATGGAAAGTCTCGGATGCCAGGGAATGACGACGTTCTAGCTACAAATATGAAAGAAACAGGAAAGCAGGGCTGCTGTCTGTACAAAGTTAATGAGGGATAAAGACAGGAAAATGAAGGAATATACAAAAAGGGTAAGTCAACAACATGCCATTAACTGGAAACATACCTAAAAGACTGGGGAAGATACTTAGACAGGACTTCAGTTTCAGGTATCTAGAACTATATACATCTATACTGCAGCTAAAGGGAATTTTCAAAGCTGTTGTCAAATCTAGGCTTGAAAGTTCCAGTGAGTTTTCAAATTTGCCCCTTAGTGTGGATGCAGCACAGAGGAATCTGCAGGAGCAGCCACCTAATACCCTGTGGGTTCGGTATCAGGTAACAAGTGTCTCTGCAAGGAATGATCTCAGGGGGTGTAGGGTCCCTCATCTTTACTGCACATGGATCTAACATCACACCATTTCAAAAACACACACCTAATAAGAGTAGAGAAAATGTTGGCTTCACACCCAGCTGAGAAATCCAAAATCCACACATATACTTGAACATGTAAAAAATATTTAACTAGAGGTAGGATTGTACACGAGAGGTGTCATTCCAGACAGCATGACATTAAAAGTAAGCCCCAATAAAAGGATCAAGACAATACAAAATAGAAATTAATACTAATATAATGACATGGATAATAAATTCAAAATGCAAGGGTTCAAACCATGAGAACAAGGAAGAGAATCAGGGGACCTGAAATGCAGGCACATTTGTCATGGTGCACATTATGTGGAAATCAATGTGCAGAAAGGCAGAAAGAAAAATTGCCTATTTTTAGGCAATAAAGCACAATGTGTAGGAAAGAGAATCCCTTTGTCCTCTAAAGTCATGCCATCTCAAGAGGGAAAATCTAAGCAACAGTCATAAAGGCTGCAAGGATTTCTAATAAAGGGAAGGATAACTTCTGTGTAACTTAAGAAGACAAGGAGGATGAAGTTTTGCAGAAGAATGCCAATGATTCCATTTCTGTGTTTGTAACTACACTGTTAGACCAATAACTAAATTCAATTGCCACTTATTTATGGAGCCAGATGGAATTTAATGCCAAGAGCACCAGTAAACAGTGACATTAGACTGGAGGAGTGAGGCCAAGTGTTGTTCATTTACAATAAACTCATTCAGGAGCCAGTGGACAAATACAGACCCCGGGTATGGAGCCCATGAACCAATAAAGAAATAAACGGAGGAAATGTTAGACTCAGAGGCAAGATGAAGCGAGAAATAGTTCCTCATACAGTTCCAAAACTACAAGAACACAGAATGTCTTACATGTTGTAGCTAAGGAAGATGGATGTAGCTGCCTACAAAAGAGGTACCATTTCAAAACTTGGAATTTTCAGCATAGCTGCCTAGAACTGGTGAGGAACTCTTGAAAATTGCTAGGTGCCCAAAACCCAAATATTTTAAAGAAAAAAAAAGAAGTCATTATCATGGCTAAAATTCTACCATCCTGAAAATTGATTAGAGTGAAAGGGTGACTTTCAATGGCAAATTAGGAAAAATACTCATCAAAAGGTAGCAGGCCAAAGCTGTTGCTAGTAGATAGTACATATGCTCAGAAAATGCTTCTGGAATAACTACATAATTTGAGTTGCATTCTTACCCCAGAGTCATTAGGAAATGGCTATAAAAAAGCACTACCAAGTGTACCTGAACGGTTACAAGGCGTGCTCTTGAAACTTCTGTGCCATGAGGAAAGAATAAAAGTTACTCAGGAAAAGCCACTTAAGGTAGAAACACAGCACAGGGCAAACTTTCCAGGACATGGAGAATGCAATGGATCATGAGATAATGTTATCAACACTTTGAAAAGTCTCTGCAAGACTGAAAACCACAGCAGAATAGTGGCAGCCAGCCAGAGGGCCTCAAAAAAAAGCACCAAGAGGAGTCTTGGATACCACTCAGCTTGTGTGTGGGAAATATAAAAAGGAATGTATATTAAGAACTACTTGGATCCCACCAAACACCGAAGACATGTACAACTGTGTGATTCCCACTGATTCCATCACGGACATGAAACCCTTTGAAGACTATCAGGTTGGAAGGACAGTGATTGTAAATTACATGCAGTGTTGATATAGTTCACAACATCTACATTCCAGTAACTCATAGTCCCAACAGTTTATCAAAACCACATTAAAAAAGAAAAAAAAATCTGAATTTAAAAGGCAATAAAAGAAACTGTAAGGAGCCTGCATATACGTCAAGAACTCTCATTGTGCAGGAGGCAGCTGGAACTCAGCCTGAATGTTATTGGATTAATAGCTGAAGTTGTAAACCTGTTGTAAACAAAGCTTTTATTTAGGTTTGCAATCATTAGTCTTTATATATTATTCATTCAGGGGCAGGGAAGATTTGTTTGGTTTTTGGTATTTTTTTTTTTGTAAGCCATATTTTCAGACTTCAGAAATTTTCCAGAACCTGCTCCAGGCTATTCTATTGATATTTCCAATTCCTCAGAGGCTGTAAGAAGAGATTAACTGTTGGACAATATCCACGAGAGACCATGAACACTAGAAGCTGACAGCTCTGCAGCATAATAATCTGTGGAAATGTCATCTGAAAAGCTGAGATAATGTCTGAAATATGCCAATGGGCAAGAATACTGTATCTGGGGATGTAAAAAAGACAGGCTTGAGCTTGATTATAAGAATTCAAAGAAGAAGGAATTGAATCTGAATAGAGAGACTTGTGGCTCTTTGGATTAAGTCTGACAGGAGATAAGCACTTGCTGACCTTCAGTCCCTCAATGTTCTTCTGCCCAGACTTCTGGTGCACTTGCATGTTTGTTTGGTGACCTTCAGTTCCAGCAAAGAAAAGAGGTTTAGAAATACTTGAGTTGGATCTGTTGTTATGATGATCTTCTCATGAATAATTTTTTGGCAAGGTTAGTGAAAATTTGGATGCTACTCATGAACTGCTAGCATTGTAAGGTACAGGGGAAAAATCCCTGATTCTATGAGAAGAGCAAATGGCATTGTGCTATCAGAGGAAGGTTTTTTTCTTCAGGACAATATTTTAATGAGCTGCACATCAGTTATCTCACAAGTCAAGAACTGCAGAACGGTATTAAGGAAAACATTATGTTGAATTTCTGTTCCTTGTAGTCCATAAGTGTGGGTAGAAGTCAATAGACATACGCAGGTTATCAGCTATGCTTCCTTTGGTTTGGGGCACTGAGTCCCCAGAAGCTCCAGAGTAGCTCTGTGTTGAGCCAAATAAAGGCCAAACAGCTCTGTCAGGAATGTGAATTAATGTGGCATCAAGATGCATCTAACCAGACAATCTTGAAAATCTACAGTTTTCTTGAACTAAATATGAAATGGGATGCAGGACACCAACTGAGGACTTTTCAGACTGGTGAGGCATAGGATGGATAATATTTTATGTCTCTATATGTGTTTTAACATAATATTTACTATTATTTTGCAATTGTGCGTCATTGATTCCAGTATGCTTCTTGGTTTGTAGTAATTCCTGAGCTTTGTTTCTGAAGAGTTGTTACCTAACCTTCTTCCTCTTGCATTTGCACAGATGACATTTTCCTTTCCCTAAATGGAATACTTTGCTCATATCCTTATTACTTTTAGCAAGCAGAGGTTTCCTCTATTCCCAGTGCCAACTTTTCTCTCCTCCAACTCTCTCTGTGTATTAAGAGAATTTTTGGCTCATCTGAAAAGCAGTACCTTCAGGAGTGTTGGGCACTCAGTCACTCTTACATGGTTATGTGCAGAATAACATACCTTGCAGCTCGAAATATTCAGAGGTTTTGGATTTTTTTATTTTTTTTTCTATATGCATTTAAGCAGGTTGTAGTTTTTTCTCTCTTTTGCATTGATATTTCTGTAAAAGAATCTGAAGCAGAACAAGAAATGAAATATTTTCATTCATTTTGCTGTTTTAAGGATGCATTTGGTTATATGCCAGATAACTCATGAGGTTTCTGGTAGTGGCAACTACTTATCCTGTACACCCTCCTCAGGGGACTTGGTAGGCTTTTGTTCTAGGAGAACACAAGGTGCACAGAGGTTTGAATGAGATGGGTTAAATACCTTATTCTCCAGAGAGTTACATGTCTCTAGGAAAATCTTTCCGTTACTTCTGAGCAGTTTGAGTCTGCTCACAGTTGCCGGAAAATCCTTCTGCTACTCTTAGTCTTCAAGGCAACAATCTCCGAGTCTCCTGCATCTTTTCCTACCTTCATTCTAAAATATTCCCCAGGTCCAGTGCGGTCATTTTTCTTCAGCAGAGTAGAAATCTGCTTCTCCTTTCTGTGACCTCTTTCTGTGTTTAAGTGGGATAAGGCACTCAGGTCATCTCCCTTCCTGCTCATCAAAACCTCTGTAATGCTGTGTACAATACACTGTACACACAGCAAACCATGGGCAAAGAAACCCATTGGCAGCATTTCTCACCCAGAGCCTGATATAAATTACATGTCTTCAACATAGTATTCAAGTGCATCAGAAGTTGGCGGGTTATTCCTCATCCAGTGAATAAATTTGGCTTAGAGAGCACTGGTAGAAAAGTGGCAGATCCTGTCTGTTATATCTTGATTCTGCAGGAAGAACACTTCAGAGAAATACTCCAGGGGCCTGGCAAATTTTGTCTATGCTTTGTATGCTGTCAGGGCTGCCTGAGAGGCCAAATGAATCCGAAAATGTTTAGGTCATCAGTGCCACCACATCGCAGATACAAGGCAGGTGCAGAGACATCTCAGCTCTCAAAAAATTTTGAGCACTTCGGCACAAGCGTGGCAGCTGGAATTCTATTAAAAAACTAAGATGTCTAGGGAATGTCTCTGCCCATAGGGAAAACACAAAACAAAACTTAAGGAAAAAAAATAAATTCTAGGTACCCCCCATTGACCTTGAGTTTATTCTACTATAGCTTGAAAAGGGTATTCGTACAGCAGTGAGATTTTCAGGTTTCTTAACTTAAATTATTCCCTTTATCAAGTTGTTCCTTCCAGTCATTACTTGGCCAACTAGCAGAGTTCTGAAAGACCAAATTGCATGCACAAAAGCTGATAAGAAGTTTTTCAATTCATTTCTGACACTTGAACAAATCCCAGATTTTATAGCGTTGTTTTCCCAGGATCTTGGTGATGTTCTTACAGTCTGTGAAGAAAAGGAAAAAACATTATAATGTCTTTTTTTTTTCTCTAGAAACATTTAAGAGTTAATTACCTATGCACAAACTTCCTGTTGAGGTGAGCAAAGTGTGACTGCAGCATTTCTCCCAGGGAATGAGTTGAGACTTTCAAATGATGTTGTCATTCAATGAATTTCTCCAAATATAAGTATAATATTTAATCTTTTAAAATTATATGTCCAATATTGAGTACATAAATCACAGCTTTCTGGTGTCTTTGTTGTTGCTTGTAACAGAAATATTTAATATAATCTCTGACAGTAATTCGTATGTGTTGTGCATTGGGTGCTGGCATTGAAGAGATGAAGTATTTTGAGAATACATATATTTCCTATGTTGTGTTGCTCAGTTATCTTTGTTCTTCAGGGCTTACACAGGGCACTGTAAAATGTTTTAGAGTGATGTACATTACAGAAAAATATCAATTGTCATAAAAATTTTGTGGGTTGATGCTTGAAGTCTTTAGCAAAAGCTAAGGGGGAAATATTTTCAGGTCATTGGATGCAGTCAATGATGCTGAGTCTCATTTCAAGTGACTGGGACATTACTTATAAATCCTGGAGCACAAGCTATTATTCTATTCAATCTAAGTAAGTTAATTAAGGGACTATACCAATTTTTGAGTGCACAGAGAACAGAAGTCTCTATGTGGAGACATTTGTGCAGCTAACGATACTTTTGATGCTCATCTCAAAGTTTTGGCTTGCAGCCTTGTGATTCAGACAAATTTTTAAGGCTGGTTAAAAAGAAGAACAGCAAGTGTTTTCAAGGACAAAGAAAAGTTTCTATTCAGGTGACTTTCAGCACTTCTCCATTTTTCTACTACTTAATTTTTTTAATTGTTCTGCACTCTCAGGACCCTGAGGACACCAGTAGATGCTAGTGCTCCCGAGCAGTCTCATCTGGGACCCCCACCCATTCCCCAGCCATGGGCACGAGTCTCCTTCCCCCATGGGAACCCTTCCCTGCTCATGCTGCTCAGCCTGAGGGAGCAGCTGGCCCTGCTGCACCCTGGCATCCATTAATACATAGCTAAAAATGATGAGGAAAAGATGTTAATTTTGGCTATAGATGAAAAAATATTCACTCAATCATTACAGTTATGGGCTGTTTAATACCTGTCTCTGTAAAGGAAGGATTTTGTTTTCATATATAAACTATAGAGTAGATTGGTAAGAAAAATGTACCTTTGAAATTGTTTGGGAGAAGGAAAGTAATACTTCAGAAAAGAAGTGCTTTATTGGTCTTATACTCAAATTATATCTATGAGACATTAGTCTGATCATTTTCAAGACATTTTGAAAGTAAATCTTATTCTATATTTGCTTTTCAAACAAGTAAATAAACAAAAAAAATCTCTTCTTTGGCTAGGTGAAAATGTTCCATTTTATAAAACCTTTCTGAATGCTTACACAGGTTTCATTTAATCATCCAGCACCATCATTTTTACTAGCAAGACACTAGAAATATTAATTTCTATTAAACTTATAAAAACCTGTTATTGTTTTCAGAGACAATTTGTGGTGCAATTCTGTATTGGTGTCACTCTATTAGAGCGCTGTTAGTCTTTAGAGAGAAAAGCAGAGCATTTTATTTATGGTTGCAAGCCTGGAACCAGCTGAAGCTCTGACCTCTCAATGCCCACTGGAGGGGTGCTGGGCACTCCACAATTAATAGCCCTGCACCACTGAAATTTCCAGGGAGGCCAAACATAAGGGGAGGGAATCTCCACCAGCATCCTTCAGAATCCACCGGCACTTGGATTCATTTCTAGATGCCTTTGGAAAGCAGGAATACATAGGATGCTATATTTTTAGGGGAGGAATGTTTAATAGATAAACAAATAGTTTTGCTTTTATGTCACTACTTTTTGCATTAAGGACTAGTACTAATCCTTTCATTGTTCATCCTGAAGCTACTTTTTGGTTTAAATACACATTGTCCAGAGCAGCATGGAGCTGTAT
Source organism: Grallaria varia (assembly GCA_013396735.1). NCBI lineage: Eukaryota > Metazoa > Chordata > Aves > Passeriformes > Formicariidae > Grallaria > Grallaria varia. The sequence continues at coordinate 572,977 of VWZG01002444.1, read as the reverse complement.
AGCCCTGCAGACTTCCAGTGGTTGGATTCAGTACTGGGACAACCAAGACCATCCTTTCAACCCTCCCCAAAGCCACACTGCCAAAACTTTCATTGCAGGCAATGTAATAAATCCCATAATATATTATCAGCCTCCAGAGAATTATAGGGGTTTTTTTTTTGGAATTCTGCAAATTTTGAGATAGGGTCAAAGTATTTTTGCACTTATGGAATACAGTATTTCTCATTAGAGTATTTCAGTGTGACTTGAAGACACTAATTGAACATGGGTATACCTGAAACAAGTTTAAATGAGTTTAAACACAACACAGTTAAATTTTTGACTTGACTTAGTGTTCTTGTAGAATGATATCAGGCTTGTTTCACAGCACGTATTTTTCATGAAATGTATTGAACAGTATTGATAATATTTTTATAATCTAATACCTTTCATGTTAGTTGTTTCTCTGGTTATATAGAACTACCTTCTAGGAAACAATCTCTAATGTGGGAAAGCACAGGCTCCAAAACTATAACTGAATAAGCTTTATTTAAAATGAGAAAGTGATATTTGACAAACATACGGCATGATCTTTGATCTAGAAGGAGTTCATGCAGCTGGAAATCTCCAGTTTATTGTATAATTACCACTTGAAAATGTTACTTGAATTTAGTCCTTAAGTACCTGCAGAAGCTCATGTGATACCAGAACATAATGATAAACCTCTATTATATAATAATACATGTATTTTATATATATATATATTTAATCTAAAAAAGGACTACATACAATGTAGTGACAGCACTAGAAGAGTGGGATAATTTGTACTGAACTTCATAATAAAATGGGTCATTGAAAGCTTGTATTTAGATGTACTTCAAGGAAGATATGTAACACAATCACATTTTAGAAATAGGGTGAAACTGCTTTCAGAGAATTACAGAAACCCAGAATTTAGATGTTTAAGTCTCAGTTAGTGACCTTAAGTTCCCTTTGTAATAGTCAATAGGTAGAAATAGGGCTGTGAGAGAGACTTTTATATGTCCAGTTTAGAATAAAAGGAAACAAAATCTGCTTCTCCAAAAAATCAGAGTGGAAGGGGTGCTTCTTGTGAGCAGCTGGGAGTTTTAATCATAACTCTGAAATGATTACACTGGATATGTGATAGGATTTCTGACTCTTTTTTCTTTATATGCTTTCAAAAATCAGTTCTTATCGTTATCTTATTTAAATAGTTTATGAATACAAAGACATGACTTTTTTCTTAGTTCATCAAATTCAGCTGTTTGGGCTTTGTTTTTATTTGTTCCTTTCTATTTAAAAATTAAATACTACATGTAAAATTTTGCAAATGGTTTCTTTTAATGTAGTACCAAACGTCATCACCCATGTCTTGCACTTCAGTAATAGGCTGGATATTTGACAACAAGAAAAAACGTATCTACAAATATTTACAAAATATACTGCATAAATTAGATAGAAGCTATGGGGAATATTGGATACATTCATGTTTTTGGTGCAGGCTTGAGAAGATACGTATTTGGCAAGCTTCAGAGTAATTTGAAACAAGGAAATCATGCAGTTATCTTGTTCCTTCTCTTTTCTAGTTTCATACAATCCAGGAGACGAGGCTCTTTTTACTCTGAAAGTACCATTATATGAAATTTAGTCAGTGTTCTGTTTTGAAATAAACTTGTAGCCTTGCAGGGTGGATTTTTCTCTCATTTTTTCCCCATTTTATGCTAGTAGTATTTGTGTGTGATCTTCTAAACTGAACAAAGCTTTAATTTATACAGTCAGTTTGGAGAGCAGAGCACTTTGTTTAAATCAAACAGAACACATTCATGTAAGACTAGAAAATGAGATACTGCACAGCAGCTCATTGTCAATAGCCTAGTACAAAAATATCTCAGTCAGAAATTGCCTTTGGATATGTCGATATTTCTCAGGTGTTATACATTTATGGAAAAAATTCCTTAACTGGACTCTTCTGTCCTAAACTCGTTCCCTCCTTGCTCCAGGCATATGTAACAGAGAGTGCTTGATACAATATATTCGTATGACACATCAGATTTAAATGATGCATTAAATAATTCTCACCAGATAGAGAACCATACCTGTTTTAGTCCCAGTGGGTGACTCTTGCATTGCTTGTTTGAGTATCTTTCAACAAGAAAGATGGAGAGTACTGAGCTGGATAGGAGTTTGTAATTATGGCCCTCATTTAGGAGGTGGAAGATAACAGTTTTGCTTTTGCGCAGGGTTGCTGGAGGTTGGTTGATGAGCTCAACATGACCCAGCAATGTGCACGTGCAGCCCAGAAGGTCAAACGTGCCCTGGGCTGCATCCAAAGTACTGTGGGCAGCAGGTCGAGGGAGAGGATTCTGCCCCTCTACTCCACCCTGCAGCCCCCACCTGCAGTGCTGCACCCAGCTCTGGGAACCAAAACACAAGGACATGGACCTGCTGGGAAGAGTCTAGAGGAAGAACACAAAGATGGTCAGAGGGTTGGAGCACCTGAACGGGGGGCTACAAGAGAGCCAGAGAGAGACTTTTCACAAGAGCATGTAGTGACAGGACAAGGGGGAATGGCTTCAAATTGAGAGTAGGTTTAGATTAGATTAGGAAGAAATTCTTTATTGTGAATGTGGTGAGGGCACTGGAACAGGCTGCCTAGAGAAGTTGTGGATGCTCAATCCCTCGAAGTTTTCAAGGCCAGGTTGGAAGGGGCTTTGAGCAATCTGGTCCAGTGGAAGGTGTCTCTGCCCATGGCAGGAGGGTTGGAACTGGATGACCTTTAAGGTCCCTTCCAACCCAAACCGTTCTGTGATTCTGTGATTCCGTGATTCCGTCTCTGACTCTATGATGTGAACTTGTCGCCCCAGCAACATCCCTAATAAATTATTCCAACATTTTGTCACAATTTAAATATTTATAGGAGTCATATGATACTGCAGTTTATAATGTACTTAATCACTGTCAGTGTTCCCTTATTGCTGCTAGTCCACAGCCAGATATGAACACTACATTTACATATAAGAAGTTATGTACGTACATACACACACATATTCATTTACATGAATATGTATAAAGTTAGGCAATACAAGCTACATAATAGATACAGTATTATTTTCTCCTTAGTTTCATTTGTAACTATGTGTTTAATCACCATCTTTTGAGCAACCACTAAGTAAAAATTTTTGGTACTCTGATCACAATTAAATCTTCTTTCTGGAATAAAAAAAATAACTTAGACATGGGTAAGGTATATGAAAAGCCAAAAGATTTATTTTACTTAATGTCAATTTGACTATAACAGCAGAGAATTTTCTCAGAAAAAAAATTTACACTTTCTATATTCTATGTCCCTTCTAAGTTCTTCACATTACCTTTAGCTTTGATTAACTCAAATTGTTATATCCCATGTGTGCTTTTTGCCTCCCTGTTGCTCATTTATTTTCCCTCGAGATAGATAATGAACATGCAATTAATTCTAATATGGCCTGAAAACATTAACAGCCTTATTGGCCTTTTCTGTTAAAAAGACAAAGGTTTAAAATATATTTTTAACACAGAGAACAATACAATAATGAATTTCATTATGCATAACTTGCTCATTCAAAATACTTCTAAGAAATCACCTCTGAAAATCTTTACTGTTGTGAAGCCCTAACCCTCTGCATTGATCAACAGTTAAAAGTCAGCGCAAGCTAAGAAAGCCATGATTAAGATTATATAAGAAAGGTCCTTTCGTTTGTGCATGTGAATATCCTTTTTGTCTAAGAACACTGGGAATTCTGAAAGGACTGCAAATCTTAATTCTCTGATTTCTTGCTTTACCCATTTTTTGCTCAAAAATCTTATATTGAAATGCTTATCTGTGCTCATTTCTCCTAGTGAATCCTCTAAGACTGTAAACTTTTCCTAAAGGTCCAATACCTTTCTGTCTACCCCATAAATTACAACTCCATTGTAATGAGTTAGTGTTATAACAAAGACTCACTGGCAATGCAGTGTATTTTAATAGACAAATTACTCTAAATTAAGCTCTAACCATCTGTTCCATTTTCATTTATGACTCTAAAATGAACATATTTTAAAATTATATCATTTAAAAATAATGTAAATGATTGAAGTCTGCAGTAAGGCTTCTGCATATTTGTTTGATCAGTGTAGCATATTTATGGTAATAGTGATGTTTCTTCCTTGCTCCAGGCACGTATGAAGGAGAAAGTGGTTAATGCTTGATACAATAAATTTGCAGTTATTATGACGCATTAAGTATGTCAAAAAAAGGATATTTTTTACTCCTAGAGAGTTACACTGAATGTAAATCTCTGTATTGGAGCATCCTGATGGGATACCTGGAGGCAAAGCTTTAGCTAATTCTACAACTTGTAGGGGGTTAAGGATATCAAAGACATTAAATGCTGACAACTGTAGTTTTAATATGCTGGGGAAATGAAGCTGTTCTGTATCACTTTCTGTATTTGTTAACTGTTATGCCACCACCAGGGATCTCACTAGGATTTATAGAGAAAGAACATGCTGATAGCTATTTAGAGGGAAAACAGTAATTTTTTTTTCTCCTGCAGACCCATTCAGTAGTAAATTGTGGTACAGATTGATGGAGCAGCAAGGAAGAGAATGGAAAAGACATGATATTCTCAAAGGATACAGCTGAGAGTCCAAGTACATCCAATTTCCTCCCATTGCCTCTGCTCTGTTTGTGTCCTCTGTGTTTTAAAAATGTTGCATTAAATTCTCATATTGATCTTTTAAGTAAGATCTGTTGATTTTGACTTCAAAATAAGCATCATCAGTCTAAGAATATTTATCTCAGGCTTCATCTGACTGTTGCACGTGACCGAGAGACTGCCTGTGGAAGGGGCTAACTATTACTTACCATGCAAAGACATCTTTTCTCCTGCAAGACCTGGCAGGTTTCTCATGTTATTGAAACAAAAAAACAAGATCAGTTGAACCTAAGAACTGAATCTGACCTGCAATTTGTCACCACATTCAGCTAAAAGATGGCATCAGTTTCACCAGTCTGCAGTTTAAAAGGTAGCAATTTCGTCTGGGCTAAATAATTGGTTTGGATCTACAGATAGTGAGGAGTGTGACAGGGTTGTTTCTTCTTTGTGTTTTTAAACGGGGTGGTTTTGGAAGTGTCCCTGTGTACGGAGACAGCCCCTTTGACTGAGGCAGGCCAGATGCTCCCCTGTCAGCCAGCTAAAGTTAGATAAGAACTCCAAAGTTGGCATTTACTCATCGCACTCCATGGAACATCTCCTTTTCAATCATTTAGAGAATGACATCAATGATTATAAAGGGAACATCTGCTGATGGCTTTAGGAGGTATTAAGTTTGGAATGACTAATTTAGTTGTATAATTAACAGAAATGCGATTTGTTTGGCAGATAGGAAAAACACATTATAGAGATACTGATGATAATTGTGAAGGCCAGTAATAGAAATCAAAATGTATCACTTTAGTACATTACATCTCTGAGTCTGTCATTCCAAAGACAGTGCCTCTTAAAACCAGATGCTCTCCCTGCAATATTTGATGTGTGTTTATAATGGATGGCCAAAGAAGACAGTGTATCTTTTTTTATCAGTAAGCACCAAGGTCAAATTTGGTGAGCAAGCAGTGGTTTCAGAGTTTTAATTTTACACAAAATAACTCTGTTGAATTCCTGCAGAAACGTGTTTGCCTTTGGAGGATTTTCTAGGAGGGAGCATTTTTAAAATGGCCATCTTTTTTCATTTGTTGGGAGATGTAAGTTTTAAAGTACGCTTGCTTTCTTTAACATTGTAAATATTAGGAACATAATTCAAATCTTCCTGGAAGGACAATGCATGTGGCTAGTTTTCACAGTGTAAACTAACAAGGATGTATCTTCTCTAGAATATTAATCACTTGAATTACAAGATGTATTAATACAGGACAAAATGTGATTTTACTCTATCTAAATAAAACTTATTGACCTTTCATTATTTAAACTCCTAAAATACTTTTTTCTAGAGTCTTCAGGAATTATTATTTACCAGGGGCTCATTTATTATTTGACAGATGATTTCATTTCATTCCATTCAAATTTATAAACTAAACTTGTAACACTGAGCACTTTCCAGTACACAGCTAAGAGCTGTGATTAAGGCTGTTTATCTGTGGCTCATTCTTTTACATTCTCCACCCCACTGTTTGTAGCATTTTGTTTTGCCAGGATTTTAAAATTTATTTTACTTCGTGTGTTCTAATTAGGCAAAAATGCTAAGAAATTAATCTTGCACTTGGAAAAAGAAAGGCAGAAGTCTTCCTATCCCTTACTTTTCAGAACTTCCCTATAGATTTTTTTTTTTTACCAGTTCCTTTTCCTTTCCAAATCAACTTTTTGTTCAGCCTCCCAGAACTCCTGCTTTTGGCAGGTTTCTGAGAGTCTGGTACTGTTCCCGTCATCCCAGGAGGAATGGATTCATGAGCAGAGCAAAGGTGAGGAGTTGAAAGTTCACAACAAATGAACATTCTTGTATTATTCCCTAATTCGTACTGTGGATATTACTGCTCTCTAGATGGAATCTTTAGGTACACTTGTACATGTTCAAAAGAATTACACGGTGAGTTTTTTCCTCTGTGGGAGCTGAACTTCTGCTCATATAGCTCTTTATCATACAGCTTTGCCTGGAGAAAGGGAGACTGTGCAGAAAAGCGCATTACAAAGGGAGAAAGAGGAAACTGGACATTCTCAAAATTGATGAAAAATAGTTATTTTCTTGTCTAGAATTTGGTTCACTGCAATGGCTTAACTATATAAGTTAATGTGGGTTTGTTCTGGATGTTTTTCTTCGTGGAAGGTTTTTACTAGAAGAGAAACCAAGTCTAATTTTCTTCCTGTCTACATTTTCCATTTGTATTTAGGAGGTGATAAGTTTGGGGCCATAGTAGCTATTACTGTTCTTTCTATGCCCTTTGAGAGTTCTAACCGTGCAATGAAGCCAAAGCTGCAGCTGCAGCAGCAAATAAGCACTTTTTAAATGAGAAACATCTTGCTGTTTTCCCCTTCCCCACTATAAAATTTTGCATAAGATGAAAAATAAAACATCATGTTACAATTAGCCCACAATCTATTAACATTTAAATTGGTAGATATAAAATTAAATGCAGGTATAGCGGATATTTTCATAAATTTTGGATTTTGCTTGTATTATCACACATGAACCATTGTATGTAGTACCATGCATTCAGAAGAAAAAAAAATCTTGTCCTGTCTTTTCTGTAAGTTAACTTTTCATTCTTCAGATTTATATGAATGTTCTCAATTGGTAGCAATTTTATAGACAAACAAAATCCTGATACAAAATTTTGGTTCTATTGCATGTAATACTTTCATATAAAAAGATTAGATTCACTGTGCTCAATCTAAGCATTTTTCAGTGCATGATGTCAGCTTCATGTACTTCTTCAGTTTTATTAATTCTAACATTTGTCCTTTGAAAGGGTAATGATTTATTGTGTGTGGAAATTCCACAATAGCCTAGTTTGCTTTGACAGCTGTATTTATTCCAGCAAGCTAATTAATGGGAATCCCAGTTGTTAAGATGGTTTTCTGATGTGTCGACAAAACCCAAAGAAACAGCTGACAACTACACACTTTGGTTTCAAGAAGGAAAAATGGCTTATTTCCTGCCCCTCCCTGCTCTTCAGGTATAGAATAGAGGGATTATTCTTTGGAAAGACAAATGAATTCAGTCAGATCTTTGAGTTTCACTTTAAAATGCATTTTTGTAATAGATCCTATTAAAGATTTGTCTGTCATATTGCTAAATTAAAAAGAAAAACAAAACAGTTGAAGCGAGAATAATTCTATGATTTTCTTAGCCATCTCAACCACTTCCCACAGTGACTTAAGTGATGTGATTAAAGTGATTAATTTTCTTCCATAGTCTCCTTTATACAGCAATCTAAGATGTGAGATGTAGAAATTTTAATCTAGCAGTTAAAGGCATAACAAGATATTACAGTGGCTGAAAGCGGAACTCAGAAACATTTAAACTGGCAATTAAATGCAACTTTTCAAAACATAATGAATCTGACCTTATTTTTGAGCATCTTACTACATTGAGGGCAATTAATAACTGACATTTCTTCTCATGGAAAGTGACAAATTCATCATCATTTGAAATCTTGAAGTCAAAATTAGATGTAATTGACAAGAATGTCCTGCAGCCCAGTAAAAAAAATTAAGATTGACAATGTTAATTTATGGTGAGAGGAAAAAAAATAATTTCCGAACATGAAGAAAGTTTTTGGTCCTTGTTATTTAGAAGCTGGATAATATGACTATAGTGAATTCTTATTTTTTTAACAGTCTTTGGATCTACAAAAAAGCTGTTCAACTAACAGATGATATGAGTAGAAGCAGGAGACAGAACATTTAGAAATGAAGGATGACATTAAGGAGGCAGCGTGGTTTAGTAATTAGTGCACGGATTCACAAGTCAGAAATTCTACATTCTATTCCCATACCTGACATTGATTAGCAAGTCACATTAGGACTTATTATCAAAAGTCAGATATGCAGCTGATCATCTAATTAAGATCATCATGCTATTAGCATAACTGCATTTGCAAATCATGCATGCAGAGCTTTAGCCTTTGTTTAACCTTGATCTGTGATATGAAAGCAATCTATGTTTCAACCCTCTTATTCCATAATTTGAGCAGCTCACAATTTTTAATATATTTATCCTCATCAGATTCTGTCAAACTGGGTATTATTATTTATCCTGATTTTAAGAAAGTGGAACTGCAGCACAGAAATAGAAGGTTTTGATTTTCCAAGATACTTAAGCATTTAAAATGCATATAACCAATTAATGAAATTTTCATAATTCCCAAAGATGATCACACCCTTAAGTCCTGTATACATTTTAATGACTTTTTAGGTGCTGCATTTGGTTCTATGTCTTGTGAGGGTCTATGGAATCAAAGTCCACATCAGTAAGTAGCCCAGACCAATATAAGCAAATTAATAAAATGCTGTGGACAGAAGGCTTGCCAAAGCTCACCTTCTATTTACTTTCATTTCAAAATCCAGTTTGTGTGGGGATCCAAGACCAATCAGTAATATGAATGAAAGCATTATTAATAGGAATGATCAGAGAATTTGCTTCAGAAGATGACAACTGAGTTGAAAGGTTGAATTAAGCTCACTCTGTGATTCTTAGAAACAAAACAACCTAAGAAGTGTATAAGAATTGAATGTCTCTCTGGAAAGACAGGGAATATTGATGTCCTTGCTCGAAAAGTTAGTATTAGCAAGCAGATTTTGTCATTTGAAAAGTATGGTAAGATTGTTTTGGAGTTGCTCGCTGAAAAGCTGGACAGAAACTGTTAAAACCAACTTTGGAAGAGATGTGCTTGATTTATGGAGGGTTAGCCAACTTAACCAAACAAAATACTTAGCACCTGTCCAACTTTGAAAATATTGCAGTGTTCTGGGATTACTTTAGTAAGTATCCTGAATCTCTTGGCCAAGTTTATGAGAGAAAGCAATAATTTTCCATCCACGGCATTGCTCTCACATTTGCATGAATTTTCCATATAATGAGAAAATGGAAGAAGAAATGTCTTATTTTAATGTCATTAAGTATATGAATAAAATGAAAACAATTTATGAAATTAAAAAAAACTATATGCAATAAAGCTAAAGGAGATTAAAATTGCAAAGAACAAATATGATCGAGAGTTTCAGTGTGTCATTCTTTTGAATAAATTAATTTTGTCACTCTTACATTTTCCAGAGAAATATCATGGATGTATGAGCGGGGTTCTGTAAACTGATATTTCTTACCTAAATATTTTAATTTTTCCAAAATACAAAATGTCATCACTGTATATAAGAAAAAAACCCCATAACAAACAATTCTTTTGACAACTGCCTAGGGGCAAGATTTCCTGAACTATATAGATCTCCTTCCTTTTTCTCTTGCACTTTGGTAAAGCTGACATCCTTCAGTAATAATACAAGAGCGTTACTCAAGAGAGGTCAGCAAAAGAATGCTGGAAAAAAAGGAAGGTTCCTTGTTACCATAATAGCCTTTTCATGCTCCGAAATATTACATCAGAGTTAAAAATCCAGAACATAAACAACAGCTATTGAAAACACCCCAATGAAGTGAACAGGGTCAGAGGTTAGCAACACAACATGAAAAATCTATATAGATTTTAGAAAAAAAATATTTCCTTGTATCTGAATTTTATGTATTTATTATGCTTTAATTATTTATTTTCTAGGACCTCAGTTATGGGGTAAGTACAGTAAGTTTCCAGTTTTTCCTTGCCATGTTCCTAAGTGAAAAGATGTCTTAATCCACATCTTTTCTCTGTCATTGTATTCGAGTGAAAATTTAGAGCCTTCATGACTTGTGCCAAATACTGTGGATGACTCTAGAGAGTCTTTTTTCACTCTAGAAAATGAAGCTACTTCTAGAGATTTTCCAGATGTTACCGCCAGAAGGATCTGTGATATGTCCTGTGTGATGGCTAAATTGAAGGAGGTAGCCTTATATTCTCCTTTTCTTTTGTATATGCAGAAGACCTTGACTGTCTTTTTAGTATAAATATGACTATGCTAACAAGTATTTTCATTCAGATTATTAGTATAACTTGACAGGTAATTTACAAGGTCCAAACCTAACACTCCACAATATCCTACTGCAGAAAACATTTTTAACTCATATGTATACATAAACTTCCTTTATAATTAGTGAGAATACTCACAGCTTAATTAGTTTTATAACACTTCCTAGAAATTATTTGCATGGTACCTCTTTCCCTCCAGTTTTAAATCTGTGAGGGCTTTCAGACTTGGGGGCAAGTTTAATATATTTTTAATCGTGATTGCTCAATTTCTTAGCCACATTACCTCTTCTGCTATGTATAAAAGAGGACCTCTAAACATCTTGGAAAGAGAAGGCTACTCGTAAAGAACAAAGCTTCCTAGTACACTTATCCATGTACCTCTTGGAAGCTATTTAAAATTTAAAAGAGAAAATACAATTTTTGTATTCTTTTAGCACAGACTTCTTCTGTAGTTTCCCTAAAGAAATGCTGTCTCCCTTTTCTGAATACCAGGAGGTGGGTATAAAAGGTGGGACATATTCTATGTTCTCCAATCTGATCTTTGTTGGAGTCTCTGTTTCGGATTTCCCTTGACAAATGGGAAGACTGGGAAGTGAAATGAAGATGTCTACAGATCTTGGGAACATTTACCTATGGGGATTTTTTAAATTATTTTTTAATAAGTGGTCTTTACCCATTCAGAAATGTATGTAGTTTATAAATGACCATTATAAAGCAAAAGTTGGAATTGGAAATCTGATAGAACCTGACATATATCCTTAACGCCATCAATGGCTTCATAATGGCAGTACCATAGTGGGTTTTAGTGAAAAATCACTGTCAATCACACATGGAAAGTCTCTGTAGAAAAATTAATTGATACTTGGCATTTTGGGCATGAACAACTTCTTGTCTGACAAGATAGTTGCTACCATGGATAAAAAATGCTAGGGTGGAATGGGTTTTCAAGGTCACAGAAGAAAGAATTTACAATGAATCTGAAGGAAACATCAGCAAGGGAAAAGCCTGTGTACCAGAAAGGCTGTGAAGGCACGTTGGGTCTAATTTATGTACCGGGTGTCTAAGACAAGAAGAGACACGTGGCAAATGAACCGCTGAGCAGCAGGGTATGGACCAACACGGCCACAGGCCACAGTGAATCCCAGCAGTGACAAGGTCTTTCATGGTTAAACAGAGTTGAAGCTGATAAACTACAAAAAACTTTGGAATTCCTCAGTTTTGTCCAGGTTATCCTAACTGGTAGAGTTTTTGAAATCTGACAGAGTTCATGGTTCATGGATGCTTCTGAAGGGAAGAGCTTATGAAAAAGGTGAGAGATAGTTAAAGGGGAGCCATTCATGTTACCAAAAGGGTTTAACTCCTAATTCTTGTGTATTTGCTTCCCCAACATCCAACAGGGGCACATCCCAGAGACTGTTCCTGCTTCGGGTGAGAACTTCAACTCATACTAATGTCACATTCCTGCAGAAACCGACATTCAGTAACAGCCATCTCTTTCACCGAGTTTTGCTGAAGTAGAAACTTTCTAATGTTATGCTTTATTTTTCTGTGTGAACTGATTGGAATTAATCTTGTATGCTATTATTTTAGGAGGTAGTCAGATGCCATGACAACAGGTAGCAGGGTTACAAGCTGGATAGATAATTATTCAACACCTCTAAGAGGTGACTAGAGAGGTCAAAGAGGGGAACACATTTTAATTATTTAGTAAGATCTATCCATCTGCTCTTTTCTCTAGTGCCTAACACAGGTACATTTGTATCATCGTTATTCTGGACTATGTTACTGTAATCCAGACTCTGAAAGGTGATGTTGAGCACAAGCCCGAACCATTCTGGCCCATGTATTTGCATCTCCTCTCCCCAGAAACCAGGGCCTAAGGAGAGCTGATGAATCTGGGTCTAACCTCAGGTCTTACCTGAGACAGGAAAATGAAAAGGGTGCACATCCGAGCCTGAAAACTGGGAAAGGCTTTTCAGTTTAGACAGAGGCACTACAGAGTGCCTCCAATTTGGACTGGTTTTTTCCTGTTATGACAGATTACGAAATTGATTTTTTTTCTTCAAGGTTTAGTCTCTGTTTTACCGTTGTTGGGTTTTTCTTTCTTCTCGCTTAGTTTAAGAGAGTGTGACAGAACACCAGGAGAAGGGCTGCCTCTGCTTTTGCTGGCTGTGGCAGTCTGTGTCAGGTGGATGCGGGGAGGAGAAGGGGATTACAGTGTCTGCATGCAGATGGAAAGACTCCTGACAAAGCACATGGCTTGCTCCTTGCGGAGGAGCAGAGCTATGGCCAAACATCAGAGGTCAAGGAGAGGGTACATTCTTGGAGACCCAGAGGGAGACTGTGTGAAGGTTGCTGCAACCCAGGAAGGAGCGCAAAGTGCTGGAGTGCAGAGCATCTGGAAGGAGAGGCTCATTCTGAAAGGAAATAGAATACAGGGGGAAGATTTGTCCTCCAAACTTTTGTTTATCTGCATCGTCCGGAAGATGTGCATTTGGTGTATTTTAATGGGCTGGCTGTGCTCTAAGAAAACATGGAAGTTTAAATTACTTCAGTGTTTTGGCCGGGGGAAGGGGTGTGTGTGTTCATTCTACAGATAAAGTTGGTTAGTACTGCCTCAAGGTTCAGACCCCCTCAGAGTCACCTCAAAACCCCACAAAGGCAAATGTTTTATATAAGCTTTCTAGGATGAAGGGTCTCTTCCTTATTTGGAAATTACTACAGACACATTAGTAAATTATGCCTTGTATAATTTATTTGTCCAGTCCTGCTGGTAGAAGGGGACAAATAGCTACCATAATGGACTAGAAACCATGGAAAAATAAGCTTGGTGTTTAATCCTTTGAAGCTGATCTAATTAGTGATGACAACTTGTCTTAGTACAAGAGATTTAAAAGCATACTCTAATGCTGGTTTTTGTTTCCTTCAATTTTTGTCACTTTTCTATCTCTAGATGCTAAAATCAAACATTTCATTTTCCAATAATGCACTTATATAATACACACTGCAAACAAATTATATTTTCTATTTCATTTAAAACATCGTTTTTCTAAAAAAGTATGTGGTTTGACATTATGAGTTCATGGACGTGTGGGCTCCCAAAGGCTGGTCAGGCAGCACTGTCACCATTGTTGGCATCTGTAAAGGTGGCATCTCATGTTCAGAATCAGGAAAGATCAACTTACCTGCAGACGCAGTGAAATGACAGCTTGTATTTATATCAGGTTTTATAACACTGGGATGGTTACAGCAGGGAAAAGTATATATATTGTTTCTGGAGATGATCAAAGTTTGATAGCTAGAGGCTACTGAGAATTCATTCACTGTCGGAATCACTGTATCTCTGACTACTTTACTCACAAGTAATAAGCTGCTTCCACATCTAATTTGCCAAAAGTTAGGTAAGAGAAGTGCCAAAATCACTCTTTAGATAAAGACATCTGTTTCTGCATCAGAACAGTGGGGCAGCAAATGCTGATGTAGTTTTCAAATTGTGAACTAAAGGATATTATTACACATGAGGAGAGGATGACAGATCTGAGCTTGCTTAGTCTAGTGAAAGGACATCTAGGGCAATCCAGGGGCAGCCTGCAATCCCTCAAAGCATGTTTTCTCGCAAAGACAGCAAGTCTAGAAATCCACTTGGTAACAGCAAATGATGTAAGGGACAAGAGCCATAGATTGCACCTCGGGAGGTTCAGTCTGCTGAGGAGGAAAACATCCACATGGAGCGTGGTACGGCACTGGAACTGGTTACCCATGGAGGGGGTGCATATCTCCTCCCTCGTGCTTTTCATGACTCAGCCAGACAAAGGCAGAGCTGGCCTGCCCCAGTTAGGCGATAGCCCTGCTTTGGATAGGAGGTTGGACAAGAGGTCTCCAGAGGTCCCTCCTGACTGGTGTTTCTATGAATCCAGAAAGTAAACTGATATATACTATTTCATATATATTGAATGTAATTGAATATTGTTCGCAAAACACATAGGAATAAATTCAGTCATTACAGAATATTGGGCCCGTTATTGACATGAGGATATCAATGCTTTTAAATTTCTGGGCTTGATTGTTCTGGCTTTTCCTGTTATAGCCATTCTAGAGAGAGTTAGAAATGTGCCATGTTATAATGATCACATAGGGCTATTATTGTTCATATGGTCAACTAAATGTGAGGACTCAGAAAGAAAAGTATGTAAATGATTACTGAGGTCTTTCCCCAGTTCTGTGCTTATTTACCCTTAGTTTTAAGGGTAACTAACATTTTAATGTAAATTCCTTTTCTCCCCCCCCTTTCTTCTAATCATGTATTTTATTCATAGTTATGACGTGTTGTCCAATCAACTGCTAGAACAGTTTCTCAGGACCCGTAACTTATCAATATATTCAGGAAACTGCACTGTAACTTTGAAGCACAGGTTAGGACAAGAAGTGAAGAACATCTGTCCTTAATTGAATCTGCAAATGGCATTTAGGGTAGTTAATTAAAATGTGGTCTGGGCAATGGCTTTTCTATTGACAAAAGAAATTACAATATGAGCTTTACATCCTTCAAAAGAAGAGGTCAGATTCTGATTACGTTCACACTAATATAATTGTAGAGTGTTTCTACTGATGTTAATTCATATTTATACCAGTGCTTCAGAATTAAAAATCTCTTCAAGCATTTCTAGCAATGCAGTGTGTCCTAGCATGATGCTTGCCACTGATTCAGTTTTAGAAGTAAAAGAAGTAAACAAGCGGTGAAATTTCCTGAGATATAAATTGATATCAATTTATTCTTAATTTTTAGTCAGTGCAGAATATAACTGAGAAAACTTAAATTTTCCATCTCTTCCTAGAGTTCACTTTTTCACAGTAATAACTGATAAATAAAATTCACACTCAGCCACTTATAATTACTAATAATGCAAGGATTTGACACAGCAGTAAAAATTGCAAGAAACTATATAACCCATTATTTAACCAGCAGCTTTTTTCAATTTCAAAACAGAACACTTTTTTTTTTTTTTTTTAATATAATTTCACTTTCTTCAATGTTGGCAAAAGTACTGCTTTAGGAAATATTTGTTCTTACAGTTCACATTCCCCTGAGTTTTGCTGAACACCACAGGGCAAATAGAACATTTTATTTCATTCATTATTGCTGGAGAAGAGCAAGCTTTTTCCTGCAGACAAGTGATACTGGCCTGTGGTCAGAAACAATAATGTCTTACATATAACTGTCTTGCCTCTTCTGCTCTATACTACTTTTAAAACCTCCTGTGCTCTCGGGTATGTATGTCATGAAAGCGACTTTTTTTCTGCTGTCAGTGTTGGTAATTCTGTTGAAAGTTTCTTTCTGTGCATTGGAGCATATGTATAGACAAGTAATAGAACAAGTATTTCTATATGCAACACAGCATATCTATGGTAACCTTCTGAATTAATGAGGATGGCTGACAGCATAATGATAGGGGTATTGTTAATTAAGAATATCCACTTGATAGGAGTTGATTTCATGACACTTACAAAAGACTGTAAAAAAAGCCTAATTACTTCTTGTGAGGAGGTCGCAAGAGACTTGAAGGTTCCCATAACAAACTCTGTGGGCATGAATCTAGTTCTCTACAGTATTATCTGTCTTTCAACCAGAGATCCTCCACAAGCACACCAACACCCCTGTGGATGCTGGCATTGAACAATATGCAGATGATGAGGGGGCTTTCCTCAGAACTCAGAGAAAATATAATTTTATCACCCTGTTTCTGAATATATAGATCCCATCTCTCAGTTAATCAATTAGCTCCATATTCCTCATGTTCATTTAACTTTGGGATCTTGAGTTTTGGAGAGAGATTGGTTCATGCTAACTCAGGGAATTCTGCACTGAATTCCATTGTACTGCATAGACATGTATTCATGTCATCAGCTCTACACCCCAGTTCTATACAAACCTGAATTTTACAATCACATTCCTTTTATTACTTATGAAAGAGAAAAACCATGTGTAGAGAGAGGCTATGATATTATTAGACAGGTGAGAATTTCTTGCCATTACCTGAAGCATTGAAATAATATCAGAAGCAAATTTTCTTCATAATATGAGATCATAGGATAGCTCAATGTCTTTCTTGTATGGAGGTTAAGTGGGGTTGGAATACTGGATACAACATTCTACATGAGGTCTAACGAATGCTGAAGGCAACACTGCAAGTGCTTCAGGTCTGTACTACAAGATCTTCCTATGCCCTTGAATGACATAACCTATTATTTATCAGCTGCCATCAAATTGGAAATTCCTAGTTTTTGCTGGTGTGATTAGATTCTATTTATAACCAGTCTAAAGGATGATGACAGAATTATATATGTCAGCAGGAAAGTTTTACTGATTTTCCTAAATAATTTCCATGGCAGAAGGTAAAAAATTTTATCTTGGTTCCAAAAATGTGGTACCACAACTTCTCATTCCAATGTGACTCTCATTCTGGATTGACTCCTCACCAGTCCTGAGGCAAGAAAAAGATACTGTGCTATGGTGATAATTATTGGATCTTTTATTGAACTAGAGCTATGTGCAAACTGTGATATATGGATGACTTCCCAGAAAAGACCCATTCATTTCTTTCAGCACCTCATTATTCACATGAATTAAAGATGTAACTCTAATAACTCCACAGCTAGCATTTAATAGATTTAAGACCTTAGAAAAAAATACAAGATAAATAACAAAATTGACTGTGAAGCAGGACATAATATAAGCAAAGAGTGGCCTTGATGGTGACTACTTTAGAAATGTAATTTGGTGCAGTGTTGCCACAGAGATAAAGGGCTGTCATTTCTAAAAGGCAAAGAAAGCATCAAATTGGTCTTAGAAAGTCAACACTTTGAAAAGCTTTGTAGTGTTTAAATCTTTTTCCAGTGGAAATTCAATGGCAAACAAGAAGTATAAGTGTTAATGGCACAGGTTCACTCCACTTTAGAAATGAGGTGAAAGATATAATAGAAAGATCAGACTTGCTGGAAAATGCAATCCACATTTTTCACAGAATGAGAATTAATTTTTATTCTTTTAACTATGCTGCTGTAGTTTTGTCCCCTGTTTTCCGTAGCCAGTTTTGAGCTCTCTTCCTAAATCTTTGTATAGACACCCATAGTAAATATTCTACATGATGTAGTAGAAAACTATAAATTTGTCAAAAAGTGAGGTTTAGAATTGATGACAATTCCACTAGCAACATAAGCATGTGAAAAGAATGAAGTCCAACAAAAAAAATCCTACAATTCTTTACACTGGAAACAGTGGAACAAGAAACAAAAATTGGTAAAATACCATATTGAAATGACCATAGGGAACTCTACACAAGCTGCCTACTCAGTCTTACTGAAGAATGATGGGATGAAATAATGGGGTAATCAAAACACTTTTGTTTTTTGTTTTCACTGTGCACGTGTGTGAAATTCCACAAAAAAAATCCCTGTAGTGCAATGCACAACTAGATACTCTCCTGAGCAATTTCTGTTTCAACTGGAGGTTTTCCTGCAAATAAATTAAGTAAATTTAAAAGCAGTTATTTCTGCAAGTGTCCAGCTCAGGTCTGCAGGGTTTGCCTTCAGCATTTCCTAAACATTCAGCTTGTTTCAGAGTTCTGTTAAGTCAATGGAGGTTGCACAGCCCAGTGAGCTAAAACTGCTGGTGCAGGCATGCCACAGGTTAGCACAACGCTCTCAAAGCTGGCCCTCACCCACAGCTCAGAATATATGATAAACAGGTCAGAGAAGCTGTTCGTTTTTTTTTTTCTCAGAGTTTTTGTGGATTAAAAGATAGTATGAATTCCTTTTCCAATATCCTGCTGCAAACCCCTCTGGAAACAAGAAGAGGCAGTGGCAGCACCAGCTGGCTGTTGCAGGTATGCAGTGAATGATGATGAAGTCTGGGATAAAGGAGTTGCCAGAGTGTGTAATCCTTGTGAGTTTCCTTCATACCTGTCATAAGCATTATCCATAGTACAAGCATAAGGCTCCCAATTTCTGATTTAGCTGCTGAGCTGGCAGAGAGGTCTTAAATTATTTGTTTCCAGTTGAGTTCATTGCTGCCAAGATAACTCTTTTTTTTTTTTACCCAGAAAGGAGCTTACAAGATTTCATAGTTTCTGCTACAGGTGAATTGGATAGATGACCTTGATGCATTTGTCATCAGGATACATTTGTGAGAGCCAAGAATGACCAGCTTTACATACTATGCCTGAAGGACTGCGGTGGAACAGGAGAAAATGGCTCGGACCTTACCAACCACAGCTGATTTCCGAAAGATATTGATGCAATGGAAGACAACTTCTGTGTTCATGTGAAAAATGATAGATTAGAAAATCAAAAGCGCTGGGGAAGGTGACAATCCAGAAAACTCAAACACATTGGGTATTAGAGAGCTCAGCAAACTACAACAGCCAACACATCCCAGGCTATGGATGCACTGGCAGACACTCCCTAGTCCCACTGACCCATGTGTAAACCACGGTTACACTGCCACGTCCATGTCAATTGAAACCTGGGTCATGGGTGCTCCCATCCTCTCTTCTGTTGGGACCTGCTGGTCCTTGTGCGTTCCTCATGTCTAACAGTGAGTCATGCGACAGAACTAATCTGGCTGAAAGCTAAATTAGAGAGATTTACTATTAACTGGGTCAGTTTGTCTCACTGTGTGGCCAACTTTTACAGGTGTAAAGGAGGTGAAAATAAGAAGCTGGCATGCAGAAAAAGGTGGTATCCATGAAGATCTTTTTGAAAACAGGAAAGATTGTATGTTTGCCATTTTTTGCACAGGCTGGGTGAACCTAAGTTGTGGGCAGGGGAAGAAGCTGAAAGGGAAGCATTAATCTCTGGTCATTGCCATGGGGGACCTTGCTTTGGTTAGCTAGGGCTGGCCTCATATTAGGCTTTCCAGTACTAGAAGTTACTTAAATACTACTGACAGAAGAATGCAGAAGATAACTGAAGGGCTTTTTGTTGCTGATCAGTGTCATTGTGGTCGAGAAGACTGGTATTTTTCCTTATTATTTTCCTTATTTTGGCTTGAATTCTCAGTAAGCCCTGAATAGAGATGCCTGAATTTGTTACTTAGGTGCAGATGTGGCCATGAGACCTAGGATCAATGGAGACTTTATCAATACAGTCAGTGGAGACCAGAGAACTACTCATCAGCTGTTAATTTGGTAAAATATTAGTATGGGTTAAAGCGTGAGCTGAAGAGTTCTCTAGATTCTATCAACTAAAATGACCAGACCTCCATTATCTGCAGAGGCATTTTATATATCTAGTTTGTATGTTTGTACTTGCTTTAGTTACCTTGATCTGCAAACAAAATTTTTATTCCAGAAGGTTAATGAAGATTAAAGCTGCCTCCACTACTGTTGTACCATCCAAGACCAGGAACACTTTATTCTCTTACATAAAAGCTTTATTTTTAAAAGCTTCCAAACCAGCACCACAATTTCTCCATCATAAATATCCTGCTGTTTGCCACTCTGGTACTGAGATTTTACAACTTGGAGCTCAGAGGCTTTTGACTAAATTAAACCTTTGGCACTGCCGAGTGTCCATAATCATATGTGTCTCCATGGAAACTACAGGAGACAAAGTATGGCTCTATAATCCTTCTTAAGTAATACAATATTCTGCTTTTCTTGGTAGACAAAGAGATTCTAGGTAGTCATAACCATATTAAATAGCCCGCGAATATCAAAGTTGCACGCATACTCCTTATCAGAAAAATGGAAATTGTTTTAGCAAAATTGTAATGTGTGGTAGTACCTCAGGAATATAAATATAAAATTTCTGGAGCTTCTGCTTTGAGTAAAAGTGGACAAACTAACTTCAGAACAACCCTTTTGGTAAAATTTCCCTTCTCTTAATCTTCTGGTTTAATAGAAAATTCATAACTAATTGTGGCAATCTGGTTGCTTACCCGAAAAAGGGCTAAATTATTTCTGACTAATCAAAATAGAATTTACACCTTTTAATGTGATATACTTCTATGTAATAGCCTAAACATATTCATTTAAGTGTTTTCATACTGTATAAATGATTCCAGGGTCAATATGATATTGATGACATTGCTGTATTTTTAACTCTAGTTGAATAATTTTTTTAAACATTATTGGTTAGAAAAAACACAGAATATTTTAAATACAGTTATGAGTGTTATTCAAAAACCAAAAATATCTGGACACCATTTTTGTTTTATGTTTTCCAGCTTTCATCCTCTGAATCTTAGTAAAGGCAGCAGGAACTGCAAAACTGTTGTCTTGTTCACAAGAAACAGCAGAAGTTGCACACTTCTGCAAGCGAAACCAAACCCAAGGCACATTTTGGCACTGATGTTTAAGTAAAACAAGCTTTGTATGCCTAAACCCTCCAGCATTCAAGGTCTATAGAGGTACTTATGTGGATAGAAAATATGTGTACCTGAAGAGAGACACAAACTTGAACAACAAAAGTTATTTTGCTAGAAAAGAGAAAGAAAAAGAATGTATTCAAAATGGAAGGGATTTTTTTTCCCCAGTATTCCATGAGTTTTCAGCACTTTCCTATTGGGACACACAAATTGAAGAAGGAATGCAAACATAGGTTCTGATCCCACAGCAATTTTTTTTTCTCTAGCTGCTGGCCCACAGAAATTTGGCATCTGTGGTTCCCAGCCATGACAGTAACCAATCAAGTGGAAATTTTTTTTCGTTTTTTTTTTTCCCCCTTCCCACCCATGAGATACATTTGGTGTTTTGATGTCCTTCACAATGTCAGAGACTGATTACACTTAGCACAGTGTCTATTTAAAGAAGTAAGACTGTGAGTCCTCAACAGACTTTTCTGACAATATTACTCTGCATGTTTTTTTCTCTTTTTAGCTTTTTCCCTCAGACTTGGGGGCTGGAGAGACAAGAAAATTAAATAAATTTACTGTATTTCATTCAACAATTTCATTAGGAATCCCACAAAGATAAGAATGAGGCTCTGGGTTCTGAAGAATTCAATCCTGAGAAATCTGACAAAGTCTTCATTGTAAACAGGGAAAGGTCCAGTGACAAATTATGCAACCTGCATGCATTGTCCTGTTTCTGGGTACATTCATAACACATAGCCATGGCACCAGAATAGTCCAGTCTGGTGAGGTGCCTTTTGCCAGCAATTTATCTTCAAAAGGAAAAGGCCAGTCTAATGTATTAAATAATTCTATGCCATATCCAGAGCCAGTTGCTTTGTTCTCATTTTAAGTGTTGCCGGCAGTGCCACAGTTTGTTTCAGTATGTAAAGTTCATTGGTTCAGTAATTGTGAAGATAAACAACAAGACCTACTGAGGTTTACAGCTACTTAGTAATAAATACGTAAGCCTTAAGTAGTTTAAACAGTGCTCTGAGCAACATATTTTTAAACTTGTGGGACTTTCATATAATTCTTCTAGAGGGCTGCATGGGCTGGAAAGATCATCCCCTTCTGATGTTATTAAATTAAAATCTCTAAGAAACCTGTGGATCTGGAATTCTGTGCGTAGGAGGGAGCGAGCTGGAAGCAATTCAAATATCATCCTTCAACAAACACTCAAAGAACTTGTATAAAAGTATGCATGAAGGCTCTTTGCTCTTTTTCTTAGTGTAGTCTGGCTCCTGGAACAGAAATCAGTTACAGAAAACATAGCATTAGCATAGGATGGAGGAAGAGACCTTGGAAATAAAGGGCATGTCCTTGCCTAGATGGCAGGGATCCTCCTATTGGACTTTGATAATCTATCCAGATACAAAGGAATTGTAGCTATAGATGCTGTGTCCATCTATGTTGAAATTTGCAAGAGATTCCATGTTGTCAGCAGAATTATCAATGGAAATTCCATTCAGGCATCTCAGTTTATTCACCTCCTGGCTTGGATTGACCAAGGGGTGGGGGGTGGAAGGGAAGTTTCCAGTTAAAGGACCACAAAGCTCAAACATGTTTGGCAACTCCCTCATGGTGGACAAACCTGCAGCCCTGAATCTCTGTGCTGTGTGTTTAACCTGCGATGGCCTGGGAGTTTCACCTGAAAAATAACTGAGTTTGTTTTGATTTTTTCCCATATGCTGTAGCATCATGTTAGAGATCTGTGGAAGTACTTAAGTGACATTCCTCACAATTTCTAAAGAAAACTCCACGGAATATTATCTTCATGGCTCACTGTAAAATTTAACTTCCTTTGCTGATCAGGCACCATAGCATTTGTTAACCTTATAGGTATGGCACAAAGCCCTTGTTTTCCCTTATTTGAAAGGTGGTGGGGAAAATAACTTAAAATAAAGATTAAACATTATTTTTTCATTGGGTCACTGTATAATTTATATTTTCTCATAGACAATTTAAAGTTTTAGTGATGTAAGTGTATGTACTATGCTGCAGAGGATGCATGATTTAACTGCAATAATAAGATTTTTATTTGGGGTTTTTACTCTGAAGACAGCTAAGAAAAATCTCTGAGCTTCCCAAAACCACTCTTTCCAAAGAAACCACAATGTTACAGAGCCCTTTCATCATCCAGCATACAGTACTGTACAACACAAAAATATACACTGTACTACTTTAAATTAATTCATATTTGCAGGAGACAGTCTGTGTCAGTGTGTGCAATTTGAAATGTAACTTTTTTTTCCTCTTGACATTTTTAGCTGCCTCACCCCTTTTATTTGAACACATACATATGGTGTGTGAGAGTGAGCAAGCTCTCTGTAAATGTTTGGAAGGAGCATCTGTCAGACAATAAAACTTACAAGAAAACATGTTTCTCATTTAAAGTGTATTCACTAGAACTATTTCAGTGTTGGAATCAGTTCATTTGTATAGCTTGGAGGCATTAATAAGAGCAGAGAACTGTAAAGGCACCAGAAAACTTGAACTGTTACTAAGAATCCAAGGTATTTTTAAAAAGCATTTTGTCTTTTCGGCACCTCAGTCTTCTGATAAGGAACCTGAACCCAGTTGACAGACAGGAAACCTTTGCAAGTCCTTCCAAAGAGATTGCAAACAAGAAGATGGCATGATTTTTGCAAACCTGGAAAGTCTAAAGATTGCAATAATTGTTGGACCAAAGGGACCCTCTTCAGACATAAATAGCAAGACTCCTACTGTCTTCTCTTGCAGACCAACTCAGCTGCCAGCAAAAGCAGGTGCTCTCCCACTACCAGTGCTCCAGAGGAATATTTAGTGAGTATTCACAGCTATTTTTACAAATTAATATTTTATTCAAGATTTAGTTATGTTTGTATAGTTTCCTCAAAGGACAAAAACATTTAAAAATCAGTTTTTTAAGGCTGCTATTTTAAACAATTGCTGGAGTTCAACAGTCTGATGCAATTACCACGTTAATTTAAAAACAAATTTTGCACAAGCTATGACAGTAACTTAAAAAAAATATGGGTTTTTAGAGCTGTATAGTTTAGACAATCTAAAGGAATTACAATGTACATTTAATCCACGTTATGACAGCAAAGTAATTTATATAAATATGAAATGTATTTGACTTTAAATGTTATGCTATAAAACAGCCTTTGTAGAACAGAAATTTAAAATAAATCATTTCTTTTGGCAAAGTAACCTGCAATTTAATCTTTAGAAGAATAAATACACCACTAATGTTTTCCACAGAAACAGTTGCTACTCTGATTAAATCAAGATGTGACTCTAATCAGATTTCAAAAGAAAATCAGAAACAGATTTTTCTCAGAGGTAGTATTATGGACAAGGATAAGATATTTTTATTTTCATTAGAAACACTTGTCTCAGGTAAAGTGACAGATTTGCAGTATATAGGATGGAAATAAAAAGGTGAAAGCATTCTAGTAATGCTTTAGAAGCATAACAATGTTTAGTGTTTCAGAGATCTGCTTTCTTTTTGGTTATAACTGATGCTACATTACATTTTATTAGGTAACTGTTATTAATTTTTGTGTTTCGAGTGACTAATACGGCTAACAGATTTTTTTTCTTTTTTTTGTGTGGAAGGGAATGGAAAACCTGATGTTTGCCTACTGCTCCTGTAAAGTTATCTGGACAGTACTTGTAACTATCCTAGGCTACGCCAGCAGCTTGCCTGTGGGGGAAGATTCTCTTTGCACAGCAGAGGAACTCGCTAAATACAGGATAATCTTCACAGGGAAATGGAGTCAGACTGCTTTCCCTAAGCAGTACCCGCTCTACAGGCCCCCAGCACAGTGGTCATCGCTGCTAGGTAAGTGAAGTATACACAGTTCTACCAACAGGTAAGTCTCTTGACCTCTTTGATTTTTACTTTTTTTTTTTAATGCTTAATAGTCAATTTTAAGGTAACTAATGGAAAAGGAAAAACAAGTCAAAGTTATTAAGAATGAAATTCAGAAAATGAAGTATCCACAATATTTTCAGAAATACGCAGCTGTTTTCAATTGACTTCTGTTTTCCATTGGCTGCAGCTGAAACAAACAGCGATAAGCCAAATGCTTTAGTGTTCACTCAGTTTTACACACATTTTTTTTAACCTCAGAAATAAAACAGAGAAAATGAAGAAATACAGATACTGTAAATCGGACTTTTATATCATGCCATGTGTTCACTCAAATAGGTGTTACTCATAGTTCTGACTACAGCATGTGGAAAAAAAACGAATATGCCAGCAATGGTGTACGTGATTTTGCTGAAAAGGGTGAAGCATGGGCATTAATGAAAGAAATAGAAGAAGCTGGAGAGAAAATTCAGAGTGTGCATGGAATCTTCTCTGCTCCTGCAATTTCCAGGGGTACAGGACAAACCTCTACTGAACTAGAAGCACATCCAAGACATCCCTTAGTAAGTAAACATCCATATTCATTTCAAAAGTTTATTTTATGTCACCAGCACCCAAACTTAAATATTTGAGTTCTCGTTTGTAGGAACAATATAATGCAAAGGTTTAATAAAAAGCAAGTCACATTGCAGGGAGCACTGTACAGTTTCCATAAAGTAGAAGAGCATAATGACATTATTTCAGAAATTTTAGTTAAAATTACTATAAGCAGTACTGAAGCATTCCAAAATAAGTGATGCAATCTGGATGGATCATTTTGTTTCACTAGGTTTCATTTGTTGTACGAATTGTTCCAAGCCCCGACTGGTTTGTGGGTATTGACAGCCTAAATCTCTGTGAAGGAGACCGCTGGATGGATGAAGTATCAGTAGATCTATATCCATATGATGCTGGAACTGATAGTGGTTTCACGTTTTCCTCCCCAAACTTTGCCACCATTCCACAGGAAACAGTTAAAGAGGTAGGTGTACATATGCAGTTCAGCACTTCATACTAATGTGTTTTGAGTCTCCCCTTTAAAAGATAACAATTCTATAATTGTGAAAATTATTTTAGTATTTGGGAGTGTTAAGGCTCTCTATACATGGATTTGTTACATAGCTGATAAACTTACGGCTTTTGTTTATTTTCTATATCTTTGAAATTAGGTAGATGCAGATGGTTCATGATAACTTCTCCCTACATTTTAATTATTGTCTACAAAAGCCAACAATTTTTAGACAATATTTAAGAATCCTTACAGCACCACAAAGATAAAAATACTCACAAGAATCCTGGCACTATTAAATATGTATCTAACCAGGAAAATTCTTAGTGAATACTGATGTGAGGAGGAGTTCAGTTGAAAGCACTGCTGAAACTTAAAATTGTTGCATTTGAGGAAAAGGACTTAAAGGAAAGCAGAGAACTTCATCGCTATTGTGGCAACCCCACTTTCAATCTCTTTTGCTCATTTGATCCTCTACATGCTTCATACTTTGCTTTTGTCATTTAAGAGTGGTGGGGAATGGAGGGTTTAGATTCAAATGTTTTGAATACTTTAAATATTCAGTTAATCCTTTGTTAAAGGTCAGTTTTCCTAAAGACAAATACTGTGCTAATGAGTAATGAGAAAAGGACTAGAGAAGCTGGAAAACAATACATTTGGCCTCCTATATCCATATGACAGCTGCTATAGCATACCTAATATTATTATTTAATACTCTTGTACTCTTCTTGTAATAATACCTAGTTCTTTCTCTCAAACCTGCCACACCTTACCTTGTTTTCATTACCTCCCTGCACAGTCCACTATCCAGAGAGGATGCAATTCATTGTGCCCTGTCTCAAAGAATTATGCATAAAAATTCTGGAACTACCAGCGTAGTTATGAGAACTGAGGTTCACAGAAACTGATTGCACTCTATTTACTTGCCGAAAAGTATTAACATGATGTATAAACATGATTTTACAGTTATCTTCTTACTAATATGATGTTGTTTCTTTAATATTTCCCTTTTTATTTTGTAGATCACTTGCTCCTCTCCAAGTCACCCAGCAAACTCCTTTTATTATCCCAAACTCAAAATTTTGCCACCTATTGCTCAAGTAACAATAGTGAAAATAAAGAAAAGCCAGCTGGGTCTTTCTGCACCTTTTATTAATCTTCCAGCCAAAAGCAATGAAATAATAGACACTGTCTCAGGTAAGTGATTAGTATGTTGATGTTCTCAATTCTGTTATTTCCATTCACTCAGAAATATGTGGAAATCTGGCAGGTGACAGGGATGAAACAGGTGATCAGGCAGATTATTTTCCTGTCTGCATAGGAATAGTTTCCGACTCACACATGGGAAATAAAACAAGCCAGTTGACATAAAAGAGAATTCCTGAAAGAATAAGGAAGGGATTGCATATTTGAGCTGTGGCTCAAAGGATTGGGTTGTATCCACAGAAAGAGCTACTCAAGCCTTTGTATCAGCGGAGATCAGTGAATTTTATGAGAAACAAATGACACTTGATCAGAATCAGAGTTCCTGAACTCTTTGTAACTTTGAAGCAAATATTCATCCTTAAATTTTTACATGATGATGCAGCCAAGAACCATTATTGTTGTCTCCTTCTAGGTCACAGGGCTTGACAGTTATGTGCAATAAAAATTGATTTAATTCAATTGTTTTGGACATATTTGTGATAGAAATATAAATCTTGACATCAAAAATCAGGTTCTCCTTCATTTTCATTTTCTTAAAAATATTAGCAAATAACCTTGAACAGGTAGGAAGACATCCAAACTAATGACTCGTCAGTCTTAAGGGTGATTTTCAAATCTCTGCATTAACAAATGTATAGTTAACACAATATTTGCTCCAAGGAAGCAATGTATTCCTAGAAGAGTTGTCATGTTCCAAGAGCTTCTCCAGAATGTCTAAATATTGCGTGGGTCTATCTCTGTGTTGGACACCTCACAACCACTAAAATAAAGCTCATTCTCTACACAGCTAATGTGTGATTTATATGTTAATAAATGTATTTATCAATTTATAGTGGGTTTAATGTACTTCTGTTAGTAACCAAGACATATTCAAAGTGAGCGTTACATATCTCAATTACAGGTTTGTCTTTCCTACAGCATTCAAAAGTAACATTTGGCCCTCTTTAGGGTATAAGTTTAAAACAATACATTTAAGGTATGGTATTTCAAAAATATTTTTTAATCACAAATCCCCACTTTATTGTATATCAACCAGTATATCAGTCTGCTTAAAAACATATTTCAGAATCAAAAGGGCAGATATAATTACCAGAGGTCAAGCTGTGTCCCTCACTCCTTCTAGAAACACTGGAATGAGTGATGACAACAGAAGCGGGGAGTTCACTGTAATACCAGAAATTTATACCGGATGTCACACATTTAGTGTGGCATTTAAAGACAGTTTTGTCTTTGAATTTAACACATAAGTGCTGTAACATGCAGTTGATGCAACTTCCTGTGACAAGTAATAGTTTAATGTAACCTGCTAAGGAATACTCACCCACATTTTTTATGAGATTATTTTCAATAGAAGTATACATTATGCAAAGTACTTTAGAGTTTCTAACTTCTGTTCTTGCAGCAGCTCATACTGGAACACCTTTAAGAACTAGAAAGCTACTACTGACAGAATATCTTTATGGCCAAAAGGGAGAGTAGTCTACACACCAAACAATAGCAAGGTGATTTAATGTAAAAAATGGGGCTTTCCTCTATTTCTGAAACAAATTGCAACAAAATTAAAATAGAATTTGATATGAACAACTATAGAAACAATAGCTACCTGCAAAGAAATAACAATATACCCAAATAAACCAGAGAAAAGCTTTAATCCCAGCATTTTTAGTAAGCCATGAAAAGGAAAATGAGTTATAAAATTGACAGGAAATGTTTTTTAATTCAGTCTTCTGAGTACAATTATTTTAAGCACAGTTTTCTTTTAAAGGAATTCTGTATTTTTAATTCAATAGATGTATACTGCACTAGTGTTATAATGCCTCAGACAGGCTCTAGACTGCCATAGTATCATTGTGCCAGAGCTTAGGAGATGAAACCAGACTTGTTTTTATTTACAAGACAACATATGGATTTTATTAATATCACATGTATTTTTTATAAGAAAGGATGATATTTGACCATAATTCCTTAATGCTTTTCCAACTGTGTATTTGACTCAAGTGCAACTTCATGTAAAGTTACCTTTCTGTTGTGTGTATTGCAGAAACACCCCTGGACTGCGAGGTTTCTCAGTGGTCTTCCTGGGGTCTCTGCAGAGGTGTCTGCAGACAAACAGGGTCCAAGATCAGAACTCGTTTTGTACTTCTCCAGCCTGCCAATAACGGAATGCCTTGTCCAAATCTGGATGAAGAAACCCCATGTGAACCAGAAAACTGTGTCTGAAATAAAGAAAATATAATAATTTAGATAATTTAAAAGTAGGATAAGTTTAAATCTAAACTACATGTCAATCGATGTTCTTTAGAATTTGGATATGCTGCACTATTTTGATGAAAAGGTGTATTAGACTGTTTTTGAAAGTTGTTATTTAATATCCAGATTTTGAGGGGTTAAATTCCTATGGATAAGTATGACAACAGTACTCGATCACTTATAGACCAAAACCACCCAAATAAATCCTTCCTACAAATACACTGTAAGTTCTTGGAGTACCCTCTAGTGGCAGAAAAGAAGACATTTGGAAACATTGTACTTCACGTGCATAAAAATCAATCACAAAATATAAGATAATAACCTTCTTAAACACTGTAATTTGATTATATAAAACTATTTATACATAGAAGTTAATTTTTTCCTCTAAATTATCTTTTTATAATTTATTGGCATTTTTGTCGTCTTTCTAAACATGCTTAACATGCATTTCTTCAGAAACTGCTTACATAAGTTAGAGTGACCAGATGTTTGCAGTGTGGTTAAGACAACAGTGGGACTGAGTAAACTTGTCTTGAGACTTATGAATATATGAAAATGTCTTTTTCTTTTTTTTTTTTCTCAAAAGGGAGAAGAAGAACTGCCATGAGGGCACTTGACCAACAAAATTACTAGAAAAAATTAGAAGTGTGGATACTAGTAGAAAACTTCTAAACTGAATTAAATGTGTTAGTTGAGATTCAAAAACTGATTGTTGGTGTGTGTCCCTCATAAGACAACTCAAAGTTTATGCTGTTAACCATAACATAAATTATATCATTACCTTTATATATGCAGTAAATGTGTCCACATTTCTTTAAATGTCTTTGCTGTATTTGTTATTTGCTATTTTACCACTTTTTACAGAGAACACTTAGCAATTTTATAACAGTATCTAAAATTAAGGTATACACAATGATAACAAAACACAATGTGTCAGAAACTGTTCCTGACTGCAAGTTTTAATGCTCAAATAACTGTTATAAAATGAATGTAATATATGGCTTATGAAGAGCTGAGGCTATCAGCTAGGAAAAGAATTTTGGAATAATACTTGTTCAATAGAATAAGTTTGCAGTCAGCTCACAAAACTTTTATAGCACACTGCAGTTTTACAAATATACAGTGCAGCTATTGAACAGGAGAGTTGAGTTGAGTAGGTTCTTTTAGGAATATACCAAACCCAAGAAAATGTTTCATGTACTTAAAGGATTTAAATTCTACAAGATACGATTTGAGAGTGTAGGAGTCCCAGGGTTTACTCGAATTCCTGGAGCCAAAAGTTTCCCAAAGGACACTGAAGGGAAAGGATGAGAGGGTGTGGTGGAGCAGAAAGGGGAAGTGCATATGCAACAGGACAACACACTTCAGGAAACTCCAGTCAGTGATACATAACTTGCGCTGGTTTAGAGTGTTTACATACATGAATATTCACTGCAGCTTCCTTCAAAGGCAAAAGTTTCCTGTCCAGCCAGTTACCTGGATATGGGATTTTTTTGTAAGCTGTGACTTCAGAAGACCTTGGTACATATGACATTCTTTAGGGATGTCCTTGTGGTTGTATAATGTTTGGTCATAAGCAGTTCCATGTATTCCCCTTTGCAACTCCCAGAACGGAGCCATTACTTGGCAAGACAGGATACAGTGAGTGAAGCACTTCCTAATGACAGAGCATGTTTCTCATAACATATCTTTATTAAGCTTTATTAACTTTATTAATCAGTGAGGTACATGATCCCTGTGTGCATATTGCTAGAACCTTGTAGCTTTTACTTACAGCAGTGCTGGAATTCTCTTAAAAACTTGGGGACTGGGAAGAAACACAGAGAACCTCTTCCTTCCTTTCCCCTTACAACCACTGTTACAGATGGCTGGCAGCCAAGATGTTGTGGTCCTAAATGCACGAGATTTAGCGAAGGAAATAGGCAAACAAATTCCTGGGTTAAGCTAATCTCAGAAAGCACTTTGGGAGGAAGCTTGAAATGGCTTTGTAAAGACTTTTTTTTCAAGAATGTTTTATAGGAAGAATCAGCCTTGATGCTTGGCAGAGATGCTTGCAGAATGGAAGACATAGTTAAAGGTTAAATGCAGCAGCCAAAAAGTCACCACAGAATAAAGCTGTGGTCCTACAAAAATAATCCTATAACGGAATAAGGTACCTCAACACTGAGAACAGGTTGTCCAATACCTTATGGAATTTAAAGACAGTTAGCTGAGAGCACAAGAAAGACTGGAGGATAACTTCTTGAGACAGGTAATAGACAGCCCTACGAGAGGGGATGCGATACTGGACCTGATGGTCACCAACATAAGTGAGTTAACTGGGGACATCCAGACTGGAGGCAGCCTGGGCTGCCAGGATCATGCATTGGTGGAGTTTGCAGTCCTGAGGGATATGGGTCAGGTAAGGAGTAAAGTAAAACCCTGAACTTTAGGAAGGCAAATTTCCAGCCCATCAAGGAGATAGTCAATAGGTATGTTAACCAGAAAAACAAGGTCCAAGAAGGTGTTCCCCCACAATAAACAACGCCAGAAAACTGGTAACAATGGATGAGGACAAGGCTGAGGTACTCCACAACTTTTTTTCCTCAATGGTGATGTCTCTTCCAGGAAAGGCTAAGACCATTGGGATTGTTCAGCCTGGAGAAGAAAAGGCTTCAGGGTGACTGAACTGCAGCCTTCCACTACCTGAAGGGAGCCTACAAAAAAGATGAAAAGGGACTTTTTACAAGGGTGTGATAGGAAAAGAGGGAATGGCTTCAAACAGAAAGAACACAGGTTTAGGTTACATATTAGGAAAAAAATTCTTTACTGTGAGGGTGGTGTGGCACTGGAACAAGTTGCCCAGAGAACTTGTGGATGCCCCATGCCTGGAAGTGTTCAAAGCCAGGCTGGAGTCACAGAATATTCCACAAGGATCATCAAGTCCATAACAGGTATGCAAACAAAAGATCTGAGAGTAGCTGATGGTATTCAAGGCAAAAACCTCCATTCAATTACATTCCCAGTCCCAGGTAATTGAAGTATATTGGGAATATCTGATCTGTCATGAATGATCCAACACAATAAAGTAACTCAGACTATTCCATGACAATATTTAACATGCTCAAGAAATAAATTCAACGTTTGATACAGTCAGATCACGGTCAATGGGATGTAGTAGACAGAAGTTGTGTTCATGACCGTTTACAGGTGCTGTGAATGCCTGAGACAAAAAAATCTCACAATATGCTGCGTGACAACCTGATTACCTGGAGGCTGAATTATTTTTGTTTGTCTGAAGCCCAGCAGCCCTATTATGTCAGCATCTGGCAGCCGAAAGTACAGAAGGAATCTGTCTTGACCTAATGTGTCTGGGCAGAGTGAAGGATAAAATGGTTTCCCCTTGTATACCTACAACTGAAACTCAGGATTTTGGAAACCTCAAGTAGTCAGTAAAAACCTAAAAAGATGATTGCTTAAGTCACTCACAATCTGCAGACAAATCTATCCTTCTTGCAGGTATAAGTATGACATGAGAATTTCTGCAGGTTCATGACAGCCATAATCTCCTGCAGTAGAGGGCTAGAAGTCCAACTAGATGATGAGATTCTGTGTATAATGTAAAATTATTTCTGATGGATAAATGCTAAAGTAGTAATGGAATCTTAACATCACCCTTGAGACTCCTAAAGAGTAAATGGCCACGAGCTGCAATTTTTATCCCTCTATCCTTAACAACATGGAGTCAAGGAATTAATGTTTAAGGAATCAGTACTCTTTAACAACCTGTCTATCATTAGAGAGATGTTGTATTTTGTTGGAGGATGAACTAATAGTTCTGCTAGAACTTCTGTTAAGATAATTCATGCTGTGAAATAGACTGAACCCATGAAGGTTATAAGTCTGTGACAGTGTTACACAGACACTGTTTCACTGAGACAACTTCACAGATGGCAGGTGCAGTGTAGTGCAGTAAACATGGATCAGTTCTTCTTTTGCAGATGTGAAATAATCCAGTAAGAGTTATCATCCTGAAATTTTAATTTAGGTTACAGATATTAAAGACAAGTTGCCATCCACCCTTCTTTCTTTACACTAGGAAAGTATGAGTTCTTGTGCAATTGGGACATTTTATGAGCTAATTGAAAGTAAAATACAGAGCAGGCATTGGAAAATATGAGAAAAGGACTAGTTGTGATCCTTTGGTGTGTACATAGCATTGAGGATGCAACTTATGCAGCTGAGCATTTGAAAGCTATATGAAAATAAAGTATAAAATAAAATCCAACTTCCACCTTTTCAAACAAAAGCAATGCTGGTAAAATTCCGTCAAGGAAATGGTGTTTTCGTGCCCATAGTGCTGTGTACAACATAAATGGCGTGTGTGCGTGCAGCCGAGGTTCCTCACATCCCGTACCCTGAAGTCAAGATGACAGAACTCAGAAGTCAAGCGAGAGGTTCATCAAAGACACATTCAAGGGCATCAGTGAACTATTTCCCCAGTGCTGCTGAGGAATGGCGGGGCTGGACAGGGTCTGTGATCAAATTACAGTCTTCAACAGGAAGGCAGTGAGCTTCTGAAACAGAAAATGATGGGTCCTCTCTACTGAAAATGACCCCACAGGTGGGTCCTCTCTGCTGGAAAATGACCACATATCCTCTGACACTGAGGGCAGCCTTTCAGACACAGTGATCTTGGTTTATAGGACAAGGAGCGTTTGAGTCATTGATGAGATTGTCACCAGGCAAACACATGGGTCTATATTGGTACAAAGGATAAAAATAAAAACCGTAATCTTTGTTTGATTTATACTATAACTTTCTTTAGAGAACATATTAGGCAGTGTCTAAGAAATGGACATTCTTATATTAAAAAACCTTAATTTTTTCCCCGCAGTATCATATTTATTAATGTTTCAGATTCTTTTACTCTTCACGTTCTTTTGACTTCTTTACGTTACTTCCAGACCTTTTATGCATTCCCTGTGGTTTTATGCAAGTGCATACATTTGTCCAGTGATTGAGGATGAAAATTATGAGATTTCTTAATAAAAGAGGAGTGAAGCTCTGGAATAATCATCCAGAATAAATGGGAAATACAAATTAATAACTTCATTTAAGTTGAAAACTGAACAGTTAATGGAAAGAGATAGCCAGTGTGGTTGCTTAGAGTAATCTCGGGAACTGATCTCAAAAACCTGAGAGGCCCTTTCAGTTTCATGCTCTTCTAAGTGTATAAAATAAAATTTTAATCTAGATGCTGGGAAAGAAGAAAGATTTTACAAGGTGTCTTTTCCATGTTATCTCATTCTCCAGAACATATTGCAGTTATTTATAAATGTGTAACCACCAGCTGCCTTTTCTCACAGTTTTTTTTTCTCTCTCAAAAATACAGATAAGCAGCAAACAAGGAACAACCACAGGACTACAAGCATTTGTATGTAACTATTTCTCTTCAAAAGCAGTCCAGCAGGGATATATAAAAAACATGAAAAGCCAATTAATAGGACTTCTTATCAACTTTTGGGTTTCTTTTTCACTTGCTTTGTATTTTCACATTGGAGAAAGAGAAGAGAAATGTATAATTGAAGATCTTCCCAGCGACACGTTGGTAGTTGGTAGGTACCTGCCAATGCTCTATGATTATCTAACCTATGCAATAATAGAGATAACTTTTAATGTCACTAATGTGACTAAACAAAGAATGTCTTTTAATTGTACAGCTGTGAAACCGCTGCTTCCACGTGTGTGTTTCTACGAATTCTGACTGATGTATTCATTCATATGGGAATTTCCGTAACATGGTTTACCCCATATGAATGAGAGAGTTACTTTTTTTGATTAATGCTGTTCTGGAAAGAAACAATTCAAGCAATACTAAAGTCTCATTTCATCTGGGATATCACCAGCACATTAAATTCATCTACAAGATTGTAAATGTAAGATTTCAAGAACAGATGAATCTTTTTCTTTAATAAATAATGTGATAGATACCAAAGACAATCCAAAAAAATGTAATTTGACTACAGCACATTATGATTTTGGGGGTGTCAGCATGCCTTCTGGAGGTTAATCTTGCCAGAGTATTAGGAGAAATCAGAAAGTATTTCTTGTTAATTAAGATTTTTTGTAGCACTCCAGAACATTTTCTGGGGCAGTAAAAATTTACTGCGTTTCACACTGTTATAAAGTGTCTCTGAGCAATTTTAATCACAAACACATGAAATACATATACTGTTTTATTGTTAATAATTTATCTTTATATTTTTCCTGAAAAAAAAATTGAAGATGTTTAATATTAAGCTATGTTTTATTTAATGGATTGATCTATGTTCTTATTCAGGGAACTACAAAGTACAACGCTGGGATATACATAAACATGACTTTCTTGAATCTGCTCCTGGTTTGGGAATGTTTGTGACTGTCTCAACCCCTTCTGGTGAGGTAAATATGCTTTATGAATTTTTCTGTAGGATTTATGAGTTGACTTCGGGCACTGGCAGGCATCACTATCTAAAAACAAAAGACACTTCTGGGGAAAAAGTAAATCTACAGTCTACCAGCTAGTTTGGTATTTTGATGCAGAAAGAACCTCATGATTTCTATCAAAGTAAATAGAAATGAGGATATTTGATAACTAGGAGCATGGACAATTTTTGCATTACTACCAGATTTGTGAAACTGTGCCATTAAGAACAGTAAGTAACAACTGAGAAGACGAGTTAAATTAAAAAAAAATTAAAAAAAAAAAATCAACAAACAAAAACCCCAAAAAACAAACAGAAAATTGAGTAATGAAGCAAAATGGTACAGAATGTTCCTGAGCAGCAGAAAGGAAGGCTGATGATAAACAGAACTGCGATAGCTGAGATCTTCATGAGACTGGACATGGCCTTCATACAGAGCAGATGCCTGCGTTGCCATGAGCCTTTCCAGCAATGCACAATTTATCTCTGTGCCTAGATGAGGTCTTAGGTTTCAAACTCAGCATGCTTTAGAGAGCATTGGGTTTGTACATTGCAGAATTCTATAACGTTTCAGTGTATAGTGTGAACTAAAATAGTTTCATTTTCTCTAGATCTATCCTGAAATTCAGATAAATTCAATGATGTCAGGAGGAAAATTGATTCCTTCTTGCAGCGAATTCACAGTACTGTTTTTGATTGTTTTCTTGGTACTTATAATTTACAAACCCAACATCAAAATTGCAGGTACTATTGTCAAAACTGTACGGGTCACAAGGAACATTTTCTTTTACATCCTATTTCTCTGGGGAGCATATTATCTGTTTCCAGTCCAACTCCACAAGACTTCTGGCAATCGCAGGAAGTAAACTGGTAGGTGTGTTTCTCAATATTTTTGTTGTAACTATAAATTGTTTACAAACTTCAGAGATTACAAACCATATTGAAATTGATCTAACTTCTAGCACACAATCCAACATTTTCTAGTGATTAAAGAAGATAAACCCAGAGCTATGTAGATGAAGAGATAAAAAGACTGTTCTCTTCTATTTAAGCCAACATTCAAGAGGCAAGACTAATAGAGAGATTTAATGTTTTTACTGTGCTTTGAATGCGATTCTGATCAATAAAAACAACTAATTTGGTTCAGAAAGACTGATATGTAAAACTGACTAGCACAAACACCTGTAATAAAGATCTTCCATGTCTTCACTAACTTAGATTGAATTCCTAATGAAAATTTAACACTTTAATTTTTTTAAGGTGTTCAATTGAAGAATATATTAGCACACTTGTTATTGTCTACTACCAGGAAAGTTGGTCTTAATGTAGATTTTGGGAAGAAAAAACCCAAACCATCAGAGGTGGTATCATGGCTTGAATCTATTTCAGAAAAAAAATATTATAAATACTGTTTTGAAATTTTAATCTAGATGCTTTTTCCCCCCAAAAGATAGTTGAACAGGTGAGAATTACTCTGTTTCAGTTTTGTTGTTGTTGTTGTTGTTGTTTTGCTTTGGGTTTTTTGTTTTGTTTTGCTTTTTGTTTGCTTTTTTGTTTGACTCAGTTGACTACAAAAGAGTTAGATAACCAGCTAAATATAAACATCTTTTAAATGTGTTGAGGTAGGTCAAATTTTATCCAAACTGTGTATTTTGCGAACATGTAGATGACACAGAAATCAGAAGAGTTAACAGTATGTAAATGGGATTATTATACTGGAATAACTATGTGGTCTTATAGACTGATTGATAGAAATGAATGGAAATTTAATCATACCACATGTGTTCTAATAATAAAAAAAATAATTGTGGAGCTTATCACCTAGAGAGAGTAAAGGCTTTGGCTGGTCATAGTTAACCATGAAAGTGACACTGAGGATATGCAGGTGATTTTTATCTGGTATTAATGGATGGCAAGCTTGTGAGATGGATTTCTAGCTGTACAGTTAGCTAACTACAAGACAGCTGAAAGATGGTGTGCTCCTCATTTGTGGTTAATGTCTGAGTAGACCCAACTTCTACCATGCTAGTATCAAGTTCTAGCTTTTGGCAGATGATTTGTCTGGCTAAAACCATTTTATTTTCTCTTAGGTACAAACTGGCTTCTAGGAGAAGTTCCTCCTATTAGTTTTAGCAAAATTTTTCATTCAGGACAAAATAAGTCGCGTAATATTGCAAGTTCTGTTCTTTGCTCTTGTTTCTATGGTTCAGTTGCTTGGCTGGATCGAGACATTTTTGCTATAGATCATGTAACAGCTTGCAGGATATTGGGAGATATTTCATACTGGATAAACAGCATGGAGAAAGAAAAAGACACCTTACGGA
Source organism: Grallaria varia (assembly GCA_013396735.1). Classification (NCBI taxonomy): domain Eukaryota; kingdom Metazoa; phylum Chordata; class Aves; order Passeriformes; family Formicariidae; genus Grallaria; species Grallaria varia. Next base: position 534,824 of record VWZG01002444.1, on the reverse strand, counting down.
CGGTTCTTCTTTAATATCAATGTTAAACTGCAAATAGTGATTCAGCTGGTCTCCTTCCAATCTTACAGTTCCTACAGTTATGTGAGGAATCTCAGAAGTGCAAAAGCTTCCTGCAGTACTATCGAAGAGTGTAATATCTGCAATATTAGGATGGAACACAAAATATAATAAGCATTCCTAACGGTGCCTATTTTATTAACTATTTCGGACAAAGAAAACATTTTCATGGTGGTTCAATCAGTACTGGCATAAAACAACGCCTTAACACTAGTGACATTTGTAAATTTGTATAACTAATTTAAAAATAAAATTTTGAAACACATAAAATTTCCCACTTGACTCTAATTTTAGGAAGGATTTTTATAAGCAATTAAAACTATTTTCCTGTAATGAGCTAAAAGAGAAATTATCCACAGTATAATTTTTTTCTAAGGAATTTTAAAAAAGCAGAAGACACACTAATGAGCATATATTTTCTGTTTGCAGCGTATCCATTTGGACATTAGAGTTGGAGAACATTTTTTTGATGAATCTGCTGTTCAAGCCAAAGAAAAAGTGGACGAAGTTCATGTCAGACTAGAACACTTAATTGAGCAAATTCACCATGTATCCAAAGAACAAGACTATGAAAGAGTATGTATGTTCCCTAATGGAAATGTTAGAAAATATTGTACACAGGCTTATTCATTTATTAAGTATTAAGAGCTTTATTATTCAATTGCAGTGTTATTTTTAACTAATGCATAAAAATCTACTGGTATTTAACCAAAATGCTCTCCATCACTTTGCAAAATACTTTTAAGCAGTAACCTAAAAACTAATTAATCACTGTGAACTCATGCTTACGGCAACAGGTGCTATTTTATAGCAGCAGGTGTTATTTCAAAGCAGGATTTTCCAAACAGGGTTTTCTTGGTCAGAGTCAGCCCCAGCAGCCGAGCAGGTGGCAGGTACCACTGTGGGTGATGTCTCCAGCTGTTGTTTCCATGCTGGTCTATGTGCATAAACTTTATTCAGTGGGGAAGGAAATGACTGAGTGCATATTTATATATCTCCATGCAGTTAGAAAGAAAGCCCTCTTTCAAATAAAAGTACACCCGTTCCCTTCACTCTTCCATACGCAAGCAGGCAGTCAGACTGTGTTTGAAATATATCGTTACCTAAAAATAGAAATTTGGCTGCAAAAGGGTTCTTGACAGCAATATGTAAGTGACTGTAAACCTAAGAAGGTTAAAGCCTGTATTAATGGAACATATTTAGCACAATATATCTTCTGTGAATAAGGGAAGCTCCGTTTGCCTTTCGGCTTGAGGATACAGTGTGTCTGCTTCTCAGTTTTGATTTGCAAAGATATCCACCATATGGATAAGAACAAACTTCCATCTTTATCAGCATTAAAAGAACTGTGTGTTCACCACTATGCAGAAAAGAGAAGCCTAACTAGTTACGGGGACAACAGCACGAAATGCCAAAAGGTAATAATTATGCTTTTCCTTTATTTTTCAGGAGCGTGAAGAAAAATTTCGGAAGACAAGTGAAGAAACCAACAGCAACATTTTGTGGTGGGCTATAGCACAAACATTAATACTCATCTTCGTTGGAATCTGGCAAATCAAATCTCTCAGAGATTTCTTTATAGCTAAGAAGCTTGTTTAAATTTTATAAAGTAAACAGGTCCAAAAATTGCACATCCTGTAACACTGAACATCCAAAGAAACCCTGCACCCATAAGAAAATTGGCTGTATATAACTACTGTCATCTTCTACTCTGATAGTAACCCTGGTTTCTCCATCTATGTCACAACCTCTTGCATCCCCTTAAATTTTATTCCTTGAATCCCATCTTTTATGACTTTTTTTCCCCCTCTACAGATGTAAGGCTAAATCTAGATGAAGGATTCAGTGACTAAGGCAGCACTTAAGTTCAACTCAGGATTGTTAAATCTAAAATAGAAATCTAAAAAAAAAAAGTTTCCTAGGATTTAAAATTCCTCTACTTGCTCAGTGACCTTACTTGGTACTACCACAAGGAGTTCAGCCCCTCAGACTGACTAGGATTCAGATAGTAGGCAGAGAAATAATTATATCCCCTGCAGTGCTTAATTTGGTGAGAGTGTCTTGAACTCAACCTATGCATTTGTAACACCTAAATATAATTGTGACTGCTTTCTTTTAAAATATTCAGAGTTTGAACTGATCGGATCTGGCAGCAATTACCATGGAAGAAAGAGACCCAGACAAGCAATTTGGAGGACCACTTACTTTTTACTTCCAGATAAGTCCTAAGCATTAGGCTACAGAATTGTGATCAGACATCTCCCACAGTTTTTTATGTAAATTATAGTCTTTACAAAGGATGCCCAAATCAACCAAATTACAGGTTTCTTGGTAAAAAAATGCCTACATATTACATTTTTATTCATCCCTGCACTAAATTCTTCTGTTTGTTTCTGTGTTGAGAATTTTATTGTTCTAATTATCCAGCAACTGTAATATGACAACCTAAGCAACTTTGCTGGGTTTTGGCTTGATTTTCCATTTCACTTATTGCAGCTTGGTTGCATGTATCTTTATGCCTTAATTTAGGTAGTTTATGTACAAATGGCAGTGTAACTACAGTATCATACAATCATAAGTCAAAAGCTGTACTTAAAATTCCAGATAATAAGCTGGAGGAAGCAACAGTACTGTAAGGAGGAGTTGGAGGTTGTTACACATAAAAACATGAAACTTGAAGAAGTTTCTAGAGCACTGTGATAGCAGAATATAATAGTCTGGTTTCCTACTTGTCTTTCCAGACCCTTTACCAGTCTAAAAGCTAATGAAAGCTGAAATACCTGTAGACCAATTATTGTTTTAAAGGCACTGCTTTCTTTCCTTTTTCTATCTGCTCACCTCTTGTTTTCATTATCAAGGAAGTGACATTGCCCTCATATTTCCAGTATGGGAATGAATGTGAGAATCCATAACAGTGATAAAAAGTAGAAACAAAAAGCAATGTTCTACAAATCAAATCAATCAAAATAAAATCTCATAAAGCTACTCACTGAGGTGTGTCCTAGATTGAAAATTCTGAGACTTTAGAGTTGTCACTTGGAATGGCTAGTAAATAAGTTTTATTAGATTTACTTTCACAGAGCACTCATTCACGATATGTCTTTTAATAGGATCTTTGGTGGTGGGAAAGAAGGAAATATGTGTTACAACCATATGGTATATGAAGTCCAAGAAGAAACTTTAATAAAGTGTTGCTACAAGTTTGTGATTCAGACTTTAGCTGATTATTCAGTCTAAGGCTTCTAACCACATCCCAGTGACAAACTTAACTCATCTCACTTACAATACACTTAGGCTTTTAAACCAGGACAGGCACTGCATTGGAATTTAAAAAGGAGATGATTATGTTTCTCTGTATTAATTAGGTCTATATTCAAACTAGTATTCAGACTGGGAGCCTTGAATATAGCTTGAGAGTGCCTCATTCTTTATCTATAATAATAATTAAATACCTTTGCTCTGCTGAAATGTTTTCAGTCTCCTTCAAGATTTTTAATTAACTCTATAAAACAGAAGCCGAATCACAGATCTTTTGGGAAGCACTTTGGGGGCAGCAGCCTTTGCGAAGTTAAAAGGCAGAGGTTCCTCCTCTGCAGTTTGTGGCTCTGTCATACCCAGAGCTACAGCCTACACTGCAACTGGGTCTGTAAGGGACTTTTTTCCTAAAATTTTCACCAAGGGAAACTAGCAAGCCATGGGAGTTTTTTTGAGGGGGGTCTAAGAGGTGAAAATCAAAACTTGTTTTGCTCTTTTTCCTCACTGAAAGATGCCACAGAAAACCTGTGGCAGCAAATTAACAACCTTCCTGGATTCCTGCATTTTTAATGGAGTGGGATCCACCACCACTTTCCACACACCTGCTGAGCTGGGGGGAGTGAGGAGGAGGGGGGCTCCTGCCACAGCCCCTGCCTGGAGCTCTGGGGGTCCAGCTCAGCTCCCCATGTTTGAGGAATGGAATGGGAATCTCTCAGAGGACCCTCTGCCTGGGCACCGCTCCAGTTTGGCAGTGGGTGGCCAGAAAAATTACATTTTTAGTGGTGCCAGGGTCAATCTCAGACTGAAAGACCGCACACCACGTAACATCGAACACCTGAGGAAACCCTGCACCTCTGAGAAAACTGGGTGTACACAACTCTCAATCTTCCCTGCACAGATGAGAAAACTGGTTATATCCAACTCTCAAGCTTCCCTAAACCTCTGAGAAAACTACTTGTGCAAAACCCTCAAGCTTCTCTCATCTTCTACTGTGATTCTAACTCTGGTTTCTCTGTGTTGCAGCCTCTGCCATCCCCTTACATTTCACCCATCTTTTATCAGCCTTTCTCGCCCTCTCTACAGATGTCAAACTAAATCCAGAAGCAGGACTCAATGACTGAGGCATCATTTAAGTTCAGCTCAGGACTGCGTTGGCTGAGAGCAGGGGAAGGCGAGGGCGTGAGAATTACTGGGCGGGAAGTGAGCTGGGCAGTGGGGAAGGAAGGAAGGGAAAAGATAGGAGGGGAGATAGAGAATTTATGCCATAAAACTAATCTCGAGTCCTTGGGTTTCCTTTTTTATGAAGTTTTGTTCCCAGGCTCACGTTTAGAACATAATTTTTTCACTTTCCCTTGAGCTGAGGGATCAGGGATGGAGGGCTTGGTTTGTAAGAAATGTTCACCCCCGTCAGCTGGGCCATTCACGTGAATTCACACTGGCAACAGCATCTGCTGTTTCACCTAGTCATGTCCCACTTAGGGACCTAAATCTAAAACAGAAACCTAAAAAAATAGAAAAAAATTTCTCTACTTGCTCAGTACTCTTTGGGGAAAGGGTGAGGCGGCGGGGAGGGGATCTGGCAGTGGATCCTCCACGCGGTGCCTGCTCCACTTTGTTAGCGGAAGGCTGGAAAACACAACTTTTTTTGGGGTGGGAGAGGACGGTGTGAGGGGGCCGAGGATGGTGTGGAGGGGCCGAGGACGGCGTGCGGCGGTCGAGGACGGTGTGAAGGGGTCGAGGACGGTGTGAGGGGGCCGAGGACAGTGTGAGCGGCCGAGCTCGGCCAGCCCCGGGCCCCGCGGCGCCCCCTGAGGCGGGCGGACATGGCGGGGCGGCGCCGGCGGGACTCACCCTGAGGGCACTCACCTTCTCCCCCGGCCTGGTCCTGAGGACACACGGCGTCTGTCCCGATTCCTGCCCCTCCGCCCCATGGCCGTCCCGGTGTTCTGCAACTCCTGCGGCGCCGAGCCCCGCAAGCCCACGCCGCGGTTCTGCCTCACCAGCTGCGGCCACGTCCTCTGCGAGCTTTGCCTCCTCAAAGGTAATGGCTGCTGGGGGCGCCTTCACCGAGGTACCCGCGATGGTTCTGACCCGCTGCGGGGAAAAAAACCAAAAAAGCCCTGAGCATTCCTTAGCGCCGGTGGGGTGTTGTTGGTAAAGCTTTTCAGTGCTTGCTGTCGATTTTCTTCAGAGAGACACCCACCAGTGCCCACCTCCAGGGGAATGTGGCTTTGGGAGCGAGCCTCGGGCCTGGGAAACTGGAGGGTTCAGTAAAGTGCTTATGATCGACAATGTTCCCAAATAAATAAATAAATAAATAAATGATGGTGTTCTGTTCTGGCTAATTTGGGAAAGGGCGTGCTTTTTCATTCTGGGAAAGGGCAATTTACAAAGTGTAGGGTTCACTTAGGGCAGGTTTTTGCAAGGAGTCTTAAGATATTTTAAAGCTCATGATTATTAGTGAGAATTTTCAGCAGGTTTTGCAAGCAGTCCTAAGGTGTTTCAGAGCTCAGGGTTCTTTGTGAGAATTGGCAGCAGGATGAGGTGCTGTTTTGATGAGGTACCATTCCAAAGTCTTATTCCTGGACTCCTGTGATGTGCTCAGACGAAGATACATGGAAAAGACAGAGGAAGAATGTTGTTTTTAAAAAGAAAAAAATAGTAGACAAATACCAATGTTTTGCTCTTTGAGATCATGCTAAATGCCCTAGGGGTTTTTAAGGGCACACAGAAGAAATGTTCCATCTGTATTGCAGAATTAAAAACTTTTGACTGGATGTTTTCACAGGGTTGATTTTTAAGAAGTTAAGATCGTAAAATGCAGCCTCTAAAAACAGTTTGCAAGCTCCCAGAACCTGAGCATCTTTCCTTTCTGCTTCTAATATTGTTTGGCAGAAAAATGCCTGAGAGATTATAGATCTTTTTGCTGGGAGTTCAATAATAATGACAATATCAGGTTTGAAATTTTATTTGCTTGTAAAAGGTGTTTACAAACACTGATCCACAGAATCCTCAGAAAGGAAGTAACTAGTAAAATTACCAATGATAAATATTGTAAGAATATGCATTTGCTATAAACATTTTCTGATATGTTTGCAAATAATCAAAGAGTTTACAAACAGTGAAGTTTTAAAAAGAGTTTTTATTGTTTTCTCACTGGAAGAATTCAGAAGGTAAAATTATTAATTCTTTGACGTTAAGGTTATATTTTTTTAAGAGAACCAGACTGGGCCCCAGTCTAAAAAGCCATATATCTGGTTGACTGTAAGTCATTAGTGCACTTAAGCCTACATTTAATTAAACCAGGCAAGTAGTCCTATTTAAATCAAAAGAACTGAAAGTCACCTGCATTCTGTGACAGTAATGATATTCATAAAATCATTTGCATGAATGCTTATTTGCAGGAGTAAGACCTGAAGACATTCACACACATATTCCCCGTGCAACTCTGTTTAATGGTTATAGAATCTAGTTCTTTTAGTATCAAGTTCTGTTTATTCACATTTCATGTACAACCTGCACATTTCTTCCACACGCACCACACAAAGGTTTAGCCATAGAATTCTATTTACAATGTTTTCAATATCTACTCGGTTTGATGTATATTTTAAATGTGTCTTTACCTTACAGGCAAAAAGGATGAATGTTTGATCTGTAAAACTGCTTGTCAGACATTAATTCTTTCAAAACAGGTAAATGAAGCTTTAGTATTGTTGAATTACATTAATCTGTGGTTTGTTTAACAGCTAAATTATTTGCATTAAAAAATGCTTCCTTTTTTGCCAACTGTGACATGAATATTTACTGATAATACTGATTCAGATACTTATGCACTGGGCAGCTTTTAGTTGTATGTATTTCTTCAAATTAAAGCCTAAGGAGACTTTTTAGGTTTTCAGGTTCTGCTGGACTGTAAATCATTGTAAACTTTTCAAAAAATGTGATTGGCTACTGTGTAACATCAGTGACTGCTTTCAAAATGTGGAAAAATGTTTATTGATTCTGGTATTTGTACGTCAGAGAAAATCAACTGTAATGAATTATTTAATGTAATGGACTGAATTGAAAATCTACATGGTGGCACAGCAATGTTTTCAAGGGTATTAGTTTTTTGCCCCTGTTATCTCTTAAGCTTAAAGCTTTTCCTCATAGACGTGTGGTTTAGAGAGGGTCTGAAAGATTGTTGGGAATCCTTGTTTTTCACTGGGTAAATAAGAGCTTTTGATTCCCTTTCTTGATAAATTATTAGAGATATTTTAATTTTCCCATTTCTCACAGGAACCGTCTTCTCCTTAGCTGATTTCATAAATAGGTTGTGAAAACATTTATTTTTTCCTAGATGGATACCTACCTAAGAGACAAGAGCCTGCCTTACCAGCATAGAGGAAAAACACTAAAAATATTCACTAAAATTCAATACAGCAAATACATAAACTCTTCCTAGGCTATAAGGCAGTCATGTATAGGAAATAGAGGACAGTTTGGGACTAACCCTGAAGAGGTGACCTTGAAGAAGGGCATGATTTCTCTAAGTGTGTTTAAAGCTAAGCTGGTATATATCTAAATACAGAAATCTCTACTACTACAAACTGTATATAAAATAGTAAAAAACTTTTACACTATAGTTTGTATTTGTAAACACAGCATCTTGCAGAGCAGAATCAAGGTGAAGACAAGTCTACCAAAAAGAAAAAATTACAACAAAACGGCAAGACGCAGTCATAATAGAAAGGAACAATCCACACAGTACTTAAGTATTTAAAAAAAATGAAAAAAAAAATACCCTCATTCAAAATTCTAGAGGACATATTCTAATATGCTTTCATTATCATCCTACTGTGGTTCCAAGTTTTGTTATTAATTTCAGTCAAATAGTAATTTAAGTGGTCAGGGACCTCTGGAGGTCATCTTGTCCAACGCCTTGCTCAAAACAAAGCTGGTTTTTAGGTTAGATCAATTTTAAATTGCAGTATTTCAACAGAGCTTGATAGTTTACTTCAAAAATACCAAAGGAATTTAAAAATGCAGCGATTGGGATACTAACAAAAATATTAGATGTTTCATTAGAACCCACCACTGCTCTGGCGGGCTGGAAGGAAACAAATTACCATATTCTTTAAAAAAGACATTAATGATGATTGCTTATCCTTGATTAAGAACAGATAAAATGATTGGAATGATAATTAAAGATGCATATAAAAAAGTCATGGCCCTATAATTCAGGAACCTGAGTGGAAATATACCTAGTGAGCTTTATGAGCTTGATGCTATGGAAGAATTCCCAATGAGGAGGAGGTCCTATAAATGTGTTAAAACTCCTAATTAAATTGTATGTTGGGGCAATCAACGTCTACACATTAAATATTCTCATCTTTACAGTAATGCACTCTTGTCACCTTTATATCTTCCTTGTATGTCTCATGATCCCCACTTGCTTTTCCCCAGAGGATGGTTGTGTTATGATAAATCAGAATCTCACTCTTCATTATTTTAGAATATCATATTAACATCTGCTACTCCTTATGCAACAGATAAAATATAAATAGTGTTATACAAACCTGTATTTTAAAGAGTTTTCACATCAGCATGAAGCTGGTTGGGTTTTATTTTTTTCAAATCTGATTGGTACTTAAACCAAGGTCATCTCTTTGATAGAACTTTAAAGAGATTGCAGGAGCTTGGCTCCTATGAATTCATTTCACTTAAAGATGCTAAATGTATTTTTATGAATATATCCATTTTCTAGATGAATTGTTATTGCCTTGCTTTTGCTTTCTTTGCTTAAATACCATAGATAGATAGGCTCTGCTATCTCTCTGTCTGCTTTTCTCTTTCTCCACCTGTCAGTTCACCCCATGGAAATTTTTGAATGCTTTGGCTTATGTCAACCAAACTCAAAAGAGCAGAGGAAGTCTCAAATACAATTAATTACCTCCTGTGAGCTCTATAAAAATTAGTGGCTGGGGAAAGCAAGGAAAAGCAGTGTTCCTTGCTTTGCCTTGGTGAGAGGAGTGCAAGTACAGCTCATCAATAATCAGAAGTGCATTTGGCAGCCGCATGCACAGCCCTGCAGTGAGGATACAGTGCAGGCCATCAGGTGAATTGCTGTACAGGACACCAAAGGAACTGATGTCAGAATAGGGGAAACAGGAGACAGAAATCCAGGTTATTAGTTTAGCTCCTCACGTAATTATTTTTCATACATTAGAGTCTCAATTTCCCTTTATTATTAAAAAGATATAATTTAAGCTTGCATTGAAAATAGGTTTGGCAAATACAGCTGTTATTTAGTCTTGGATATTTGACTTTATACTAGTGGTAAAATATTTTTGGTGTAGGTAAGAATACTGTTTCTGTTTCTCTAGATGTTTGTGGATTTCTAAGTAGAGCAAAGCCTAACTCTTTGATTTCAATGTACTATTTTTAATTTAAATGACTGCACTTATCTCTCTGGTTTCTTACAATCACAGAAAACTTATGCTTCATTCGCAGGTGGCCTACTTATTTTTTTTTCAGTAATTCACCTTTTTAAATTTTTTTTATTTTTTAAGCTTTTTGAGATTCTTTAGTACTGGGATTAATTTACATTTTGCCTACAACATTTTCAGTTCTTTTTGACTGGATTTTAGAGGGTGATTCCTTACATGAAGGATGTCTTCTTTCTGGGGCAGCCTTCTTTTATCATCTGAGTATGCTGGCATTATTTTTTGGTTTTTATTCAGTTTTTGGCTAGTTCTAAAGCCGTCTTCTGTTGTACATCAAAGAGAACTTTCCGGTTTACAGGTAGGTTTTTTTCCCCTATTTATTGCTTTTGAATGCAGTTTAACTGTACTGTAACTAGTGTAACTATTTTGGAGTTACATTTTCATTGTTTTTCTTATGAACAAATTAGAAATGTGTGTATTCTTGATTAAAATAGCATTAAAGTTTCCTACACCGCTTTGTAGATTTGGATAGATGTCCAAATGTCGTTATCATTCTGAAATTCACCATATATTTTGCAGCATTTTTTTCTCACCACAGCTAATAACAATATCTTTATTACAATGATGGCTTAGGTACAGAGCATTTACTCAGCATTTTCTAAAAGTGCAGAAGGCCGTTTGTGAGGCCACATCATGGTCCCTGATTAAAAGTCTCAAGTCATAAAATACTTGAAAAATTCACCTAGCATTTTAGGGTTCTTTTCTTATTCCACAATGGCATTCTGCTGCCCAGTGGGCAGGAGTGACAAAGGGATCCCAGTCAGCATTTGAAGTATTCTGGAAAAGGACTTTGAAACAAAATTGCTTGTAAGATATACCCATGTGGCTGGGAAGGGTATGAATCAAAAAGCCTGGAAAGGGGCTGCCAGAAACCTGGCACTTGGGCTGAAGGCAGTGTCTCTTCCAGGAGCCACGTATTCCTTGAATGTACTCTGGAAATCATTACTATCTTAGAATAAGTATATATTGTGTAGTATATTTAAAGAAAAGCTCAAAGCCTTTCAGATGGCATTGAAGATAACTGGGCTTGTTTTGAATTCCTGTATTACCCTATTCTTGGTCTGTCCATTTTTTTGTTTGTATACATCAAGCAATTTAAGCAAGACTTTACAAAATGCTTTATTTAATATAATTTGCAAAGAAAAATGCTAACCTTGGTATACTTTCTTTTCTTCATAGACTAATCCTGATATTCAGGCACTGTTCATGGGAGTGGATGTATTATGCAATAAATACTCAAAACAAATAACACAGGTGAATCTGCCTTAAAACTTTTTAGCTCTGTGAAATAATCAGCAGCTCCTACTGATTTTTGTGTGAATGGAAAAACTATATGAGTGAATACTTGGAAATGAATGTATGCCCGTTACCATCTTTACTTCCTTAATTTCATAGTTTCAAAGTTCTTAAGGAGGCAGAAATTATTCATTGCAGTCACTGCTTATGTTTTCTAACTCTCTCTAAGGACCACCAGACTGGTTATTTTAATGCTGTAAAATCACTTTCAATGCCATGCAATGAAAAATTAGATCCGCCAGAAGCTTAAATGTGCCCAAGTATTGTGCCCTAATTATAGCAATAAAAAGTTACACAATGAAAACCTGAGCTGGCTACAGGCCTGAGCTGACTGTGCTCTCTCTGCCTTTTTCTTCTTCCTTTTTTTTTTTAATCAAAGGAAGTGTCCTTTTGGTTCAGACAGATGCAATAAATTATTTCAAAGTAAATTTCCTCCTTGCCTTCTGTAAACTCCAGGTAGGACTCTTTCCTTCAGGCTTAGTTTCCAGTCAAGAACTTTAGTAGATGTCTAGGTTAAATGAATGCATAGGAACTCTCATTACCTCCTCATTTTCTGCATCTTGTCAGCTTGGCTTTCGGGCTTCTCTTTGTGCCTGTCTCTCTTTCTGAGCATTTCATAAGCAGCTTCAACCATTCTAGTAGTACATTCTTCCTGAAGCCAGCAGCAGCCTTCGTTGTGTATTTGACACTTGTTTGATCTTCTGGTAAGCTTCCTGTTCTGCAGGAAAGTAACCCGGGGAAGATCACCTCTTTTCTTCAGCAGCAGTCATGGATTCACATTTGCTCTCCTCCATTCTTCACTAACTCCCCCAAAGCTGAGCTTAGTCCCATTCCCCAGCCAGGCTCCTCCTCAGGTGCATGGATGACACGAGGTAAACATGAAGCCTTCGTCTGTCCTTCCAGACCCACTTTTTAACAGCATGATCAGCAGTTATTATGTAAACTGGACAAATGCAGGCAACTGCACCATCAATCACATCTGAGTACAAACTTCCATAATGCATCGAAGGAAAAAGAGGACACAATCTCAAAAGACTCAGGTGGGTTTTCTGTTGCCTAAGATAATGTATTTGGAACATATTAAAGTGTAATGAAGCTGTTGAGGTATGTTCAGAACTTCTCCCAGCATCAAAAGTCACAAGTGTAGACTGTGCTCTGTTAGGGCAAAAGTTTGTCTAATCTGATATTCTGTCACAAGAGTGGGTGCCTAGGAAAGCACCTGGCAGTGAGGCTGGTCTGTAGTGATACATCGTCAGAACAGCCTCTCAGCCTTCAACAACTCATGGGCACCGGGGTTTCTCAAGGTGGGGTTGGTGCTTTTGCATTCAGAAGCTTGTGGGAGATATTTTCCCCCCACATAACTGTCAAGTTGTTTTCTGAATTTTAGCATCTGTCTCATACTGGGGAAGGGACATCCACAGGTTCTTCACTGCGTGATGATTTCCTTTTGCAGGTTTTAACCTGCTAGTTTCATTTGATACTCTTGAATCCCGTTCTGGAGGAAAACATAACCATTGCCATGCACTCCATCTGTGCTAATCCTTAGTTTTAGGCTGCTAATGCTAATCCTTTCTTCAGCTGTCTCATTTCAGCCATGAAGATTCATGTTCTATGTGGTCATTCTTTTACTGAAGCTCTTACATACATTAATCTTGAACTATTTCAAGACCTGCTGTATCCACTCTGAGATGTTGAGCAGACTCAGGATACAGTAACATGCATTTTTTAAGGGGGAATAATGATGTCCCCCATTCCTTTTTATACCACTGCTGAGATCTGGTTTTATTTTTTGACTGGTACTGAGCACCACATGGACATATTCACATATTTCTCCTAGACTCAAGAGCTCATTTCTGAGTGAGGGGAGGCAGCTCAGAGCCGTTGCTTTCTGAGTGGGTATTTGTTCCATCAGTTCTTCTGAAGACACTTCTCATTCTTTGATGAGTATTCAGTGGGAACACTGGGGCTCTTCCATGGTGAATAAAAAGTAAATGTTTATTTCAGCTGGATACTCCACTTTGGGTTTATATTCTCAGAGTGTTTCTTCATAATTTTTCTATTCCTACACATTTTCTGGCAGTTTTCTAACACATGAGAAGAAGGATTTATTAGAAGTTATTGCCTATGGTAATCTGTTCCTCAGGCTCTTGTCTTGCCTTGTCTGTTTTTACTTTTAACCTGTCATGGTTTATGATCCTCATTTGGACACAAGAAGTGCTTACACATCACCAGGCAGTGTTTCTGACAATTATTTTTTAATTAACAGGATATTTTTACAAGGCACGTTATAATTGCCAGTAAGACAGATTACTTTTTATGTTGCCATTAATTTTACTGTGTTTGTTTAGCGCTAATGAATAAGAAACACTCCAGCTAAACTGGCTGCCTAATGTCTTTACCTTTTTATTGATCATAGTTTTAAAATATAAATTCAGTGAAATAAATCTACTAACTCTAGGGTAGGTCATATTAGATTAAATAAACTTTATGAGACTTCATCAATGATGATAAATTAGAATGTTTTGGGGTTGTTTTTTTTGAGAGAATTTAAAGAAGATATGCTAACTATTTATTAATATATAGAAAACTTTGAATACTGTGTAACAGTTCTTTTCCATCACTTTTTTTTGAGGTGCATAAGTGTAATTATATTAAGCTTGATGTAACTGCATTTATCTTTAGGTTTCAGAATTTCAAGAAAAACACCGTAAGCATTTATTATCATACTACAAACAAAAGGTAACTCTGTGATTTTCTTATTTTTTGCTTATGTTTGCCTTGTTGCTTTGATTTCTTTTTAGAAACTGTATAAATCTTTTATTGGAATACTTAATTTATCAGGGTTGACTGATTTCTGTCATTTTAAATACCAGTTTTTAATCCTTTAAAATCTGTGGGGACTTTATTAATTATGGTTACTGTTATTGAGTAAAATATTTTAGTGGTGGGGTGACCAAGATTAAAGGGAAAATCAAAGGACAGGAAGGGAAGAAAGCAATTCACTGTATGGAGGGGAAGGTAAAAGAGGTGGGGAGAGATTGGTACTGAAAGATAAACTTAGAGGGAAAGAAGACTAGGGATGTGAGAAGCTTGAGCAATGGAGAACAAGACTAAGGGCTAGTACCCTGAATTTGGGATAGCTCAGTGGGAAGACGGACAAAAGTAATTATTCTGTGAAGAACAGGTACCGAATTTCTGCCTGTGCTTCTTCCTTTGTGCGTTCGAAGGCAGACTTCTTTTTCATTTTTCAGCTACTTCTAAACATTTGATAAAATAGTTGGCTGTTTCCTTCATTTCTAAGCTCATGGGCATGGGTAATGCTTAAAGCTACTTGGCAATATTGGAGACTTGACCCATCAGCAGATGCCCCATGTAGGAAGTGACAGAGGCAAACTCATACAGCTGGTCAATTGGCCATTTCATGTGTCAGGGGAGCTTCTGGTATGGTTGTCATGGGTAGGACAGCTTGGAAGCTGAAGTTCTGTGTGGTCCATTCATCCCTGTTTTCCATGACTGCGTTTTGGGATTAGTCCTAGTACACTGGGGAGTGTGTAGTTTTTTTCAGGGTCCTGTCCTGCTTTCAAAGCCAGGCCATGGAGGAACCCTGATTTCATCCCCCTTCTAATCTATTGTACTGATTCCAGATGGTAAAACTGAAACCTGTAAACAAATAAATCTCTTAACAGAATTTGTTTTCTCCAAAGAATCTCTGGAGTCTTTTGGTACTTTTTCATGGTAAATGTCTAAGTTGTTTACCGCTGAGACATTAATTCAGCTGTTGTTTTTAAGTACTCAAGGCTGCTGCTTGACCTAAGGAGCAGCTGAAAATATAGTTGGTTGCTTCCTCAATGGCACAGTGTTTTGGGGTGAGTTTGTTGTTGTTTGGTGCATTCCTGTATTTGTTAGTATGTTAAAACTGCTTGCACTGCATCAGGGTCAGGAGAGGCCGGTTATCTTAAACACCCCGTGTGCAGCTGAGGCAATGAGTGGTGAGATTGTTTTGGTTTGTCAGTGAGGCTGAGGTGAGCAAGGAGGACAGGACTGTCCCTGTGCAATGACAGGTCCATCTCCTCCCTGTGAGTTTTGGTTGGAAATGATCCCCCTTTCAGAGCTACTGGGAGGGAGTCTGAAGGAGCTGAGGAGAGCTCAGTGACGGCTGGCAGGGGCACACAGGATGGCAGAGTGGGAGTAGATGCTCGCACTCAGGGTTTTAATCTCCATTTGAGTCTTCCTGCTACTGGCTTTGAGATGAAGGTGGGTGGGAAAAGGATGGAGCAAGGATACTTTACAGTATAAACAGTTTGGCAGATGCAATGGTCCCAGGGGTCGTGACAAAGGACACATCTACCCTTTGACACGAGTGCTTCTTCCTACCACTCTCCTCTCTGCGGGTCTTGGCCTTTGGGAAAAGTGGAGTACTGCATGAGGAAATTCTGGTTTGTCATGTTTGGCTAATCGTTTATTGTCCCCTTCCTTATTTCTAGTATGTTATTCTTGTCACTGTCAACCAACAATCTTTCAGGACCTTCCTAAAAGCTGCTTTGTTGCTGGTTTCGTGAGTTGTGCACATACTGGAGTGCAGATGATGGTGTGTGGTGTGGGCACTTGTGTCCATATTCCTATCAAGTCAGGACCCTGTATTCTGCCAGGACCCCAAAACAGTTAAAACCAGATAGTCATTCACCTTCTTTAAGGCATTTTGGCCCTAAAATTATCCAGTCCTACAGAGTGACAGTACATTTTCCTGACATCTGTAGAGGTCACTTTCTTAATCAAACATGGCTCTCATTAGGAAAATGAAAAATGTATACCAAAACCCAGATCTTATGTAAATTAAATTTTGGTTTTAATCTGTTTTGCAGAGTTTTGCATCTGCAAAAAGAACATAGTATCTCCCACAAACAATATGATATTGTAAAGGTATACAGGTAACATTATTGAAGGACTCAAATAATATTGTGAGGAGAAGCATGAAAAGTTAACAAGCAAATTCATAATTTGCCTTCAAATTAAAATATGAATAGTGTGAAGAATTAAGGCCACACAATGGAAATTAAGGATAAAATATAGATACAGTTCTGAGGCTATTGAGTAAATTTTTACATCCTTCATAAAATATAATATATGTTAATGTCATGAAAGACTGTAAAAGATACACATAATAGGGAGCTGACCTAATGTTCTTGACCTTAATATTCTTCAATTTTGCAAGCTCATAACATTCTTTAATGGAGATACTTTTGGTTGTGTCTATAACATAATAAAAGATACTTTTCACTTAAGCTTATCACAAGTAGATCCTGCAGTGAACTGAATGCATTTTGCATCTTAAATGAGAAATATGTATTTAGTATTTTTACAGTTATTGGTAGCTTTTTCAGATAATTCCATATTAAACATAACATAGCTGTTAGATATGAAAAAGATGAAGAAAAAGAAAACTATTTTTAAGTACTTTTTGAAGTATGCATTTATCCAATATTCCCAACACACTTAACAAAAGGTAATCTAAGTAAGTCTGTAACTGCCAAAAAGAACTATAACTCTTCCAGACTGACTGTTTAATGGATCCATATTACAGCTATAACAGCTCCAATAAATCTGAAATAGCAATGATCTCTTAAGATTAAAACCAATAGAAAGCGGCCTTTCAACACTTTAGAATACTAGTTGGATGAAAATGAAGTTGTATATCACAACAGATAGATTTTGTTTAAATCTTGATTGTCTCACAGGCAGCGAAGATGGAAGAATCTCTCAAGAAAGTAACACAACAAATACAACAAATACAATGGTAAGAAGTTTAATGCAACAAAAGTAGACATGATCAGACAATTGATAAAAAAAAATAAGAAAGTCATGCTTTGTTTGCCTTTCTCATATATTTTTATGTATTTTTAACAGATGTAAATTAATAGGGATTTCTGACATCAGAACCACTTCATTCACATTAATCAGTCCTGTCAGGAAGAAATCCTTTTATTTTAAAATTCAACTCAGTGTTTAGTCTAAAAATGAACTTTTAGTGAAGTCTGTGACATAGATAATCAGTTTTAAATTTTTATTTGCAGGTACGTAACCATTTCTGTGTATTTTGCAATGGGCTTTCAAGCGTCAGTCTGGAAAGTACTGTGGTATCTTTCCTGGTATACAGCCCATTTACAAAATTACCAGAGTTCTGTAACATGGTTCTCATCTTGTCTATTTTGAATAAAAATTAACTTCTTTGTTCATCTTGAATTAGTCTTTTTTTCTCATACGTTTCAAAGTGATAGTCAAGAGGTAGCTCATCATTATCCCCCTGCTCATTGACTGATACATCTTAATCTTTTCATTTTACTTATTTCCAATTTAAAGCCAAAATTGTTACTGATCCCTAAATGCCCTCTGTGGTATTACTTTTCATGTTGTTACATTTTGTTTCAGTTAATTTGTTGGAAAAGTATCACAGTTTTTAAATCACTTTGTAGTTCTCAATATCGATGTAACTTTTTGTCTTCAGGACTTTCTGTCTTCAGGTTTCCCAACCTGTGTGCTATCCTTGAGTCACCAGGGATACTAAACAGGATCAGTTGCAAGGCTGAACTGAGAGGTGGACATCACCAATAACATGTCTGCAGTCTCTTCACTCTTTTTTGTTGTTCCTTTTCTTTTAACATCATTAATGGTATAGTTACCTGAATTAATCATCCTTGTCTCTGCTTCAAAGTCCCATGGCCTGTACAGCATGCTAAGGTTTAAATTGAATTGATGCTGAAAACATACCATCTTACTGTGATTTTAAAAATCTGCTTACAGAGCATTTACTATACCAAGAATAGAAAGACAACAGATTGATTTACTGTGATCTGCCTATGGTGAAATGATTATATTTCCTTTTTTTTTTTTTCTTTTTTTTTGGATATCCATATATATATTTTTCTTTGCAATTTTCCGAAATTTCAAAAACCATTGGGAAAAAAACCAGGCAGGCTTGGTCTGTGCTTCCCTTTTAGACAATATAAGTATTAAGATACTGTACAGTTACAATGTACTTCTCCCTATCGATGCCTCTTCTTGAGAGAGGCCCTTCCTGAATTCTGCTTTAGGGATACCAGTGATCAAGGATACTGAAATCTCCTTAATAAGCCAGTTCATGAAGCCATCAATTTAATTGCAAAATTTTGTTGATCCTTTCCTGTGTTTTTTAGTATAGGCTTTCCTTTGACTCCAACATGCCCATAATACTGTATTATGCTCTCTTAGGCTGCTTGGTGTAATGTAAGACAAAGAAAAACAGTATAAAGGAAACCATGTATGTGGTGGATTATTACAGCTTGTATATTTTTATTCTCTTTTCCTTGTCTGCGTCTCAAATAAATAGTATCTTGGTTATACCAAATACAGAGTTCTTACTGAATTCCAGGTATTTTGGAATTCTGCCTAGGGCCTTTCCTTCCATGCACTATGGACATATTCCTCCTGTTCACTGTTCTTGTCCAAGGTACTGGTTTTACAAAGCTGGTGGTGAATAGCATGAAGATGCCAACATTTCTTTTGATAACTAGATTTTTTAAAACTTTGGTAACTGTATACATCAACATGAAAATTTTGGGCTCAGCTGTTGTTAACAGCTGTATTTTAACATCTCTTGTTCCCCAAAGTACTTTGCCATAATGTTTTGGGGTGTGTAGTGAGTGCTGCAGACATTAGGATATAGAGAAAAAGTTCATAACTGATGAAATAAATTCTTGTTTTGCTTCATGACAAATAGTATCATGTTAAAACCAGTTATTGATGGATAGAATGCTTTGATTTTATACTTTATTGATCAACTAGACACTTAAACTAATCAAACCAGCTCTCAATTTATATCTGTTGTTTCTTGTTTCCCCTTTAGTATGAAACCTCCTGAAAAAACTGCACAACTGCCATTTTCCAGTATAAGCAGAAATTCACTTTCCAGTAAGAAGTATTGGTTTGAAATACTAACTGTGAAATATCTATCACTGGATATAGCTATGTTCTAATATTAAATTTCTAAATGACTTCAGTTCCTTCAAGGAAACAGAATGGTTATTCTTCATATCCTCTTCATTCTAGTCATCCTTCCACTTCTGAAATGTAGGTACAAATTAGTTAATTTTCAATGAAAATCTTTACTGAAATATTTTACAGCAAGTCAATTTTTTGTAGCGAATTTAAAATAATTATTTTCTGATTTTGTGTTCTGTTTTTGCAAACTGTTTCAATAAGAAAGAACCAAGAAAAGTCTTATCTATCCAAATGTACATAACAGTTGCTTGGATAGATTGTAGGCGCTGGAAAAAATTCCAAGGCATGATGCACCTTAGTCTAAAGAATTTCTGGATGGATAGATAGATAGATAGATAGATAGATAGATAGATAGATAGATAGATAGATAGATAGATAGATTAGTGGCTAGATTAATCAGTGAGAAACTCTTTCCTTTTACTGTAGGGCAAAACTAAATTGCTTTTACAGACACCTCTACGTACACTATAGTTGGCTAAAGTTAGATGGGATGAACTCCAGTAAAGCTCATTTAATTTTAAATAAAATGAACGTACAGCTTGCTCAAGCTAAAATATTTATATAACTATGACTTTTATTTAAAAAAAAAATTTCTGAACCCTCCTTGTTGTGAAGACAAGTGACAAATATATAAATATGTGTATTTATTCAGACTTAAATACAAGAATAACAACACTGATCGTAAAATAACTTTCTCTGTAAATGTCTAAACCAAAGCTCAGAATCAGTCAATACATTTTTCTTACTGTTAGTGGGTTTTGGAATAGGTACTAAATACTTAGATGTGTTATTCATTATGTATTATGCTTTTCCATTTTTAGTCTAATTTAACATTAGAATCTAACAGGATTTTAGTTGTTATAATGAAAATGTTATTTTTATTACAATGTCATACTACTTTGACCTTTCTTGCAAGGGTGGAGTCAATGGATATTGACCCTGTACCTTCACCAATGAGGAGAGTAAGTGTTTTATTTTAATATATGTTTATATGTGTATATAAACAGACATAGATGCTTTTGGTTTCTCCTACTCTTTTAATCCTGCAAAAAATAGGATTCTCCCCCCATCCCCTTCAAAACAATTCTAAATACGTGCTGATCTCAAGATATGCTTGAGGTGTGGTAGAAGTCAAGTGCTCCCTAAAAAGAAACCAAAAGGAAATAAATCACAACATCAGTTTCGGGAATTATATTCTCCACATGCCATATAAAGGCTTTTGAACTTGCAATGCCAAATTAAATGGCAGATTCTTGATCTCTCAGTATGTTTATA
Source organism: Grallaria varia (assembly GCA_013396735.1). NCBI lineage: Eukaryota > Metazoa > Chordata > Aves > Passeriformes > Formicariidae > Grallaria > Grallaria varia. Next base: position 514,422 of record VWZG01002444.1, on the reverse strand, counting down.
TTACAAAAATGTATCTGTTTCCAAAATAAATGTTGCCAAGGCATGCAACTGAGAGTTGCAATTAAATTCAAACATATTAAGGAATGGAAGTATGTGTAAGATTTTCACCTTTACCAGACCTCATGTAGGTGACTACAGCGCAGAACTGAGCTAGCAGCTCAGAGTTTCCTTTATAACCTATGGATAAGTTATATCTGTAGGTAGACCTGTATCCATGGGCATAACCTATGGATTATAATGTGTGTGATTCATCTCTTTCTAAAGAAACCTTCTGATCTCATTCCTGTTTCTCTTCCTTGACCATAAAGGGTATTTTAGGGGAATCAGGGCAGATGTAAACACTGTCATTGCAGGTGTCTGAAGCTACGAGAGGTGAATCACTTTGCACTTCTACCTTCACATCACACTGATTTTCAAAACATTTATGAAATCTAATTTATGATAGATAAAAAGCTTTTTAATTCAAAAATAGAATCAGTCATTATCTTTCACTTTTTGTAAACAGTTCTGTTTGCTGCTTGACCACGTGACCTTGCTTCTGTCTCTGCTCAGGGGCATCAATGTGTGTTGTGTATAGTATCTTCCCATGGTAGGAAAAAGTGAGGTGTAGAGCCAGGGGTCTGAAAGCACCATTAGACTGATACTTCAGTAGGGAATTGCAAGCTTTGAGTGGTATTGCTAACATGATGGCAGGAGCTTTTGACTGTATTAGTGTCCTGATTAGGAGAGGTAACATCCAGGAACAGATGCTGGCTTAGGAATGAAATCTCAGCGCAGAACACAATATGAGTGTCTGATATGTTTCTTATCTGAATGTGACAGATAAAACCAAAATACATGTACTTCCCTCTGCACATAAATCTTTAAAAATAGTAACTTAGCTCTTAGGTTTTGCATTTTAGTGCTATGAACAAAACTAGCAGTGGAGAGTTCTAGAAATCTGCAGACTTTGTAGACCTCAAAAATGCAACACTGTTGCTTAAAATGCCTTAAGAATTAATATACTTATTACACTGTGGTTAATGACTTGCCGTTCTTTTAGCTTGGGACACCATCTGGTCCCACAAGGTTATCAGTAATAACTCCACCACAGGATGGACGTATGGGTGAGTAAAAGTAGAGATTGTAGCTGAATAATGTTTTTATTACATTAAGAGGATGAACAAGTTAAAATCCATGCATTAGCAATTTACTAAAAAAATTTAATTGTGTGGAGGGGTGAGGAACTGACCAAGTAGGCATCAGTCCAGAAGATGGGAAATGGTTAAAATGAAGTATAAAACGTTGTCCTAGTACTTACCTTTCTGTTCTGTAAGTGATTACTTGTAGCCAAAATAATTTTTGCCCAGTCAACAGTTGCAAAGAAAATACTATAATGATGTGTGTGGTTGAACAGAACAGGAATACTTGCAAAATACATTGTTGAGTCTCTGTTAACCTTCATAATCGTATTTGTACAGCAGAGATTAACATTGTCCATAATGTCTTATTAAAAATTACATGAGGAAAAGGGGGGAAACTAAATGGAAGTTAAAATAATGTTTCGTAACAAAAGTGAGGTAGTTAAGTTGAGATTAAGAATTTCTTTGGAAAGGTGATTTTTTTCACTATTGCTGTAATAGGGTATAAGACAGTTTACCTGCCAGTACTTTCTTTCATTCCTGGACTGTTGCAGAGATTGGGTAACGCTCAGATGTAAATAAGACATGAAAAACAGCCTACTGAAATTAGTTCAGTCTCTTGAGAACTGTTTATTTGTGAGGAGTTTCCCAGAATTCCTAATGCTTTGCAGGTCTACTATTCATGTGTCTCTCCCCACTCCTGGTTTTACATTCAGCATATTTCTGTAACAGGCCGTTCTCAGGCAGGCTTTCACCTGGCTTCAGCAGTTCATGGATTCCATCTCCAGCCACATAAGGAGCTTTTATCACTCCTGTGTTTTTACATGGTGTAAATGTCCCAAAACAAAGACAAATGCAATTGCAATGCAGTTTCAATGAAGGAAGAAAAATTGCTTTTTCTATGTTATGTCTGTTTTATATGCTCAGATCCTTCCTAAATGCATGCCTGCCTATAAATCTATGGATAACAAGATAAAGAGAACTAAGGTTAACTGGTTTTTTTCTTTTATTGTGTCTAAAAATAAATATTTATTAGATAGTAAAATTATATGTAGAACAGTTATGTGTTCATCACGTTTCAGAACCAGCCCATAAAGTTTGGCAGTGGACAAAGCTGAGGGAATCAAACTATGCATGCAAAAGTAAGGCCAGATGGGAACAATGATGTAATGGTACAGTAAAGAAAATTTCCTTCTCAAAGGTGAATGGGGCAAAAGAGGATAAGCTGAAGAACTGGAGCACCTCAGCACAGCTATCTTCGTAGTCTAATAATAGTTTAAGAAATGAAAAAAGGTGCAAAAAAACCGTGTTTAACTTGAACAAGATTTGAAGGAATGGTGCGATACAATGTTTTTGTGACAGTTAAGCTCTTTCATTGACTATTGGAATTGTGCACCATTTTTAACTCTTGAATAAACCAATCATGATTTTGCCCCAAATCATGCAATTAAAGCAATAAACTTTGTTTCCAAAATTATCTCTTAAGTAAAATGAGTAATTCACGTTAGTTCTGTTTTTAAAAATCTGATTCTTACAGGTAGCATAGCCTACAAAAGTTCTCAGTCATCTCTAATAATGTCAAGTCAGAATACTGGAGCAGGATCTACAAGGTAATTAAATACTTTCACAAGATGTTTTCATCTCCTGTGCAGCTGAAATTTCTCATCTGGCCTGTAACAATCTGTACATTTAAAGATTATATTCTGTATCTGAAAAAATGTTACTCTGTTGGATGGGTGTCATCTACATGAATGTGTTTTTTGTTCGTGGAAGGTTTTATTTTGAAATCACTTTTTTAACAAATGTGCAGAAATAATTGAGTTTCCGTAGCTGTGGACATCTGCAGTCATGGTACTTCTATACAAAGGGTAGTAATTTTATAGTGAGAAAGTGGAACATTGACTCTGTTTTATCCTTCTTATAAAAATCAGAGTTGACAGTAAAATATCTACATAAAGACTATTCTCTGAATAACCCGAGCTTTTCACAGAGCCTGTAGCAGGTGTTTCATGTTTTTCATTTAAACATTGAAAGCATCTCAAACTGTGAGAATTAACATAAAGAAATAATTTTAAATGGTTCCAGAAGAAGTAAATTCTAGTTCTTTATAATCATTAAGCCAAATATATCTTCCTAGCACAAATTTAAAATATATTTAACAGAGTATTTCTTTCTTTCTGTCTCTGATTCTTGATTAATTTGTTTTGTTGTTCTGCTTCTTGAAATATGTAAAAATCTTAAAGTAGTAAAACTCTGATAAGGAATGCATAGAACACAATAATTTATAACATATTAGCACTGTGAATTTAAGTAATTTTGAAATCTCTTGTATTATTATGAAGCTAACCTCAAATCACTTGAAGGAATTAATTTCATCAACAGGTCCACACCTCTGAGATTACCATTCAGTGGATGTCCATCATCAGCTGGATCACAAAGCAGTAGAAGGGGATCATGGGGTAATTCTGATTTCAGAACCCCTCAGCTGTATCCATTTACATCACCTTCCCCACAGCACTCTGCAACAAGACATCCAATCACTATCTCTGGACTTCTGCAAAGACAACAGCTAGGCAAGTATATTTATAAGATAGCATTTAACCCTTCCTGAAAAATTTTCAGCATAACAGCTTATTATTTATTTACAGGAGACAGTAGATTAGAAATAAATAAGCAACACAAAGGTGATACTTCAAAATTTGAAGTATGTTCTCAGCAAAATGCAAAAAATGTTGATTTTATGATTGTGTTTTGCCTTAGTCTTATTTTCACTAGAGTATTTGCTGTGAAAACATGTTATTGTTTGACCTCAGAATGATATTTTAACAGAGATTTAAATCTAATAATGTTTGTAATTGTTTTTGAGGGGGGAAAAAACCTTCCTAACTTCTAAAGAATATAAAACATACAATAATTTGGCAAAAAGTAATTCTGCAACAAATCTCAGGTAAGGAGTAGAGAAAAGAAAAACATGAGTGGAGAAAGTGCAGTGAACTCAGTGGGAGTCATAGCAAGACCTAGTCAGACAACAGGAGTCCTTTAATAAAGCAGAATAGCTGATTTGACACGTGGGAAAGAACGGAAAAAACGTCTGTAATGAAAAGAGTAAATAGGAGACAGTTCCTGCATGACTGAATGGTGTGTTGAGCACATGGGTGAGAGCTGCCTGTGCCCAGCAGAGACAATAAACGTGGAAGGACACTGCAGTACGCTGAGAGTAAAAAGTGAAGTATTAATCATCTGGTTACTAGGAACTCAAGAGTATTAATGGAAATGAACAAATCAGTGAACTCATTCTGAGAATGAACAATGAGTAGGGAATGAGTAGAGGATGAGACAAAGAAGAGGAAAGATGTGTTAAGGAATAGGGCTAAAGGTGAAAAATTAAAGTGGTTGGGAATAGAAGAGGAGAGTAGAACAGTGCATGGGACAGAGTGAAGGCTATAGAGGAAGCAGATTAAAAAATTTATGAAGAATGGAGGTAAGACCACAAAATATTAATGTAAAAGAGGAAACAGGATGGACCAAAAGAGATGAGAGGACAGTAAAAGCTATTTCTCCTGCAAAGCAAGAGAAATAGAAAGAAGATGCTCTGGATAGTTACAACAAAAAGACTTAAAAAAAAAAGCAAAGGATAAGGAAATGATGGAAAGAAAATTAAAGAAGGCAAAGACATTTTCTAGTGGTTTATTTTTATGTTTTATAAATAATATTTATTTCATCTTACTTCTCTGTCATATGCTCTGTACCTTCACAGTTTGGGAGGAAAGCCTTAGATATTAATTCTGAACATTTGTTGCCAGTGATTTTCCCCATATTCTGTGATATTAACTTTATTTTTTTTATAATTATCTGTTATCACAAACTTTAGTAGTAATCTTCCCAATCCCATGATTTTTTCACTCCTGGTACTGCTTTCTCATTTGCCAAATTTGCTGTCTCAGCTTCACATTTCTTAAAGATCTGCCTGTCAGGACATCCCCGTAAATGTCCCCAAACGGCAGTAAAAAGGGAGCTAGTCCAGAGTATTATTTATTGTGTGTAACATAAAACTAGCACAAGTAGCTGCATAGAGATCAACCTGATAGGGGTGTAGGTAGGAATTGCACTGGGACAGATTGATTTATAAAATCATAGCATCATAGTCACAGAATCATAGAACAGCCCTGGTTGAAAGGCACCTTGAATGACTATGTGGACCAGCCCTTTGTGGGAAAGGGAACCTAGGTGAGGTTTTTTAGCACCCTGACTAATCACATCTTGCAAACCCAATTCTCTGTATTGCAGAGTTCGTATCACAAGTGAAATCTTTTTTTTTTTTTTTTTAAATTTACATTAAAAAGCTAATTCATCTCCAAGTGTCATCTTTCTATTCCAAGAGTAACCCATCCCAGGCAATTTTGAGTTCATGAAACTTCATGAAACCAAAATAAAAATATTTTAAGACGTTCACTTGTAGTCAGTGCTGAAAGTTTACAGCTTATGGAAGCTTACATCATAATTGTTTTACTTATGAAGTTTCTGGACAGTGATACATCATATGAAATAATCAATGAACCTGATAGAATCTCTAAATAATGTAGGAGAAGTTAAAGTTTAAAAAAAGCTGTATTGAACTGAAGTATTAGTTGTCATTGAGCTATATGTTTGCAAGTTGCAGTTCATATACAGAACAATGCTTTGGAGATTGCTTTGAGTAGCTGAAGATGGAACATGGCAAAAATGCTTTCATGGAAATAGAAACCTAATTCTTTTGTAGAAATAAAAAATAAAAGCAGCATATTTACATTCATGAAAATAGGTATAGAAAAATTTTCATCAAATTGTGTAGGTTGTATTTTTAATTTTTGATAATTTTCTTTTCCTTGTATAAGTTCCAAAAATAATTTACATGAATAAAGTTTTCCTCTGGTCTTACCAAGTTCTTTTTCCATCTGTACTTTTATTCTTATTCTAGGATCAACTAATTTTGGAGGACACTCAGCAGAAAGATAAGCGAACATCTGTGAATTCTTTTGCTCAAAAAGCATCTGAAGAAGCCCTACACAGTCTTTGGATATCAAAGTATTTGTAATTTCATAAAATGTCACATTGGCATAAACCAGCTAGTTGTTCAGCATGAATACTCTATTTAAAACAGCACTGATCTTTCAGATTAACATGTACAATAGTTTTGAACAGAAATAGAAAATCTTCTTGTTTTCAGAAATTCTGCCTTTGAACATATGATATAAATAAACAGACTTTATTACCTAAGTGTTAAAGCAAAACATGATTATATACTGAATGAGCATTTTGTGCTTTGAGTGCACTGAGCTGCAGCAGAACTCTGTAAATCGTTGCAGTTGTACAGTATTAGAGAGGGACTGTAGTCCTAGAAAATAAATTAATTTATGGATCTTTCATTCCAAAGTTTGGTTCTTACTCAAGAAAGAACTTAGCAGAACAGTTTGCACTGTTGAAGGGGGTGAGGTTTGAGGGATATCACATTCTGACAGGCTCTCCCGAGCGCATAACAGCAGATCTATTCCACACTTCCAAAAGCTTACCGTTTGATTTTGGTAGCAATGATACCTTCCCAGAGTGGAATGAATGGGAGGACTGGGATGAAGAGACATAACACAGTGAAGATGACCTTTACTCTTGCACGGGAATAGCAGCTGCAGACTCTGAATGAAATGGGCCAGAATGCAACCATTTCTTTCTGAGAATAACTCTAAAGTTCACATTTCCACCTTACTGTGTATGTCTGGCAAAATTTTGGTATGGCTGAGTCATCAAGTACCTTTGTTTTTTCTGACTCTAACTTTACCTGGACTATTTTACATATAATAAAACTAAAAGATGGTGGGATTTTTTTGAGATAAAGTCCCCTGAATATATGATAAATTTATTTGGGGTTGAAATAAAAGACCTAAAAGAAAAGTTAGAACAGGAAGGGGAGTATAAAAGGTTTTTTCTTTTTTTTTTTGTAATGCCAAGACAGAAAACAGAGTAGTGAATGATTGTTCTTGCTATCTGAATTTGATGTCATCTATCCTACATGATTTCCCTAGTTACCTATTGCAATGAGTTTTAACTGGCAAGCGTGCCCCTTGAATGGGAGTAAAATAGGTGGAGAAACTCCTGTTTTGTGAACATCCCTGGGTCTGGGGCCTCTGTAGCTGTGGTGGGTTGACCTGGCCCTTTGCTATCACCTCCCCTCCACAAGCAGACAGGGGAGAGAAAAGGTACAGAAGGGCTCCTGAGCTGAGATGAGGACTGGAAGAGATCACTCACTGAGTACCGTCACGGGCAAAACACACTCAACTTGGGGATATTAATTGAATTTATTACTGGCAAAATCAGAGCAGGATAATGGAAAGTAAAATAAATCTTTAAAACATCTTCCCTTCTGCCCCTGCCTCCTTCCCAGTTCTACTCCTCCCCCCCAGCTCGCAGGGAGAGGGGAGTGGTGATTACAGTCAGTTCATCACAGTTTGTTCCTGCTGCTGTTCAGGGAGAAGAGTCCTTCCCCTGCTCCAGCATGGGATTTTAAACTTCACGTTTCCCTGATTTCAATATATACATGCTTTTAGCTTTTTTACCACAGGAAACTTTGTCTGTTTTCTCCTCCCCAGTATTCTGACACTTCAGATTTTAGATGGAATCTCAAAATAAATTTCCTTTCAAGCAAGCTTGCATTAGAAATGTTTAATTTTACAATGCCACAGACATACACAAATAAAAGTGTGTGGTGTAACTCTTAAAAAATTCTACTTTCAGTTCCAGATGAGCTGAAATAGCTTGAAAAATGAGGTTAGTAAAATATGATTGCTGGCTTCCACATTATTTGTGCCCCACTGTTTTTCTGTTTATTTGTATCACAAGAAGGTATTCTTTCTAATGTCTGTTTTATCACACTGCACTCATTCTCCAAGTCTGCAACGTCATACCTTAGCTTTTATAATTGCTGGGAGTTGCATTCTATGATCAGGTGAAGTACCTTGGGTTTACTAGTTTTGTTTCTTCCTCCTCCCCCCCCACTGGCCCTCATCAATTGCAGAGTTTGAGGTTCATGAAGCTGAAAAGTCGTGTCTATAAATGGGTCTTGTCTGAAGTCGTGTAGGAGGAAAGTGTCATATCTGCTAGATCCACAAAACTCACAGTAATAAAGTGCACCCTGTCATTCAGAGATGTGAATAAGTATCCCCCGAGAGCCGAATGATTTCTGTATTCCTGCCCACCGCAGTGGTTTCCACACAAATTCTGTAATGATCCTCAGGGTTCAGGTAATCATCAGTTCACCTTTTTCTGTGGTAAAAGCTCCACACAGGCAGACCATGCTTTGTGACTGCAGGTAGAGAAGAGATCTTGGAATATCTCATCAGTAAAGAAGTGTAGTATAAAAATGGGTATTTATATTACTTTATTTCTGCTTTGAACTACTTAGTAGTATCAAGTAGTATCTTCTACTTAACATATATTACTTTATCTATTTGAGCCCAGAGTCCAGTCCTGAAGAAAAAAAAAGAAAACCAACAACCTCATCCTCAGAGATGGTACAGCTTTGAAATGCATTTTGAAGAGGAAACAGAATGTAATTTAGGTAAAAAAGCAAAGGTATGGGAGCTATCCATGCTGAGCAGAATCGCCTTTGAACGACACCCTCTTGCTTTTCAGTTCAGAAAAAATTAAAATTTTAAAAGCAATTAATGCACTGAATATAATGCAAAATTTTTCAAAACTTACGTCTAAGTGGCTCTTACATAATGCAAAATAATTGCTAGGAAAAAACTTTTAAAAAGCTGTTAAAGGAATGTCATTTGCCAAGTTTATGTATTGTTTGTTCAAAAAAAGTTGAAAATACTAAATTCGGTATTTTTTTCATTAAGAGGAAAAGGGAAAAAAGCAGGATTTCTTCTGTCTCACAATAAGCACAGAAGTTTCTATATGAATCTCTTACGCATCTGTCTTCGCAGAATTTTTTTCTGTTTTATTGAGGAAAGGAATTAGTCCTTTAATCTGTAAGGAAATTTGCAGTACACTAACAATGCACCAGAGGGTGCTGACTTACCTCTAAACAAATTAGTCACACCACTCTGCCTGGTAAGGAGGCTTAAATCGGTACTACTCTGGCCTTTTCAGTTTGGAATTTATATGGAGAAGTTACAGACAGTAAAAAGAAGAGCAGCAATGTGATGTAGACTCTGAATGTAAACCATCAGAAAAGCACTCGAAGATGAACAATGAATGTGAGGGAGGGACTGAATGAGCTGACCTGGAACTTAAACCAGTAATTCAGATACGGTGGTGCACAGGTATGTGAAAGGTGAAAACGAAAGCAGGGGTTAGTCATGCTGGTGGGGTAAACAGAAATGGTCTGAAGGAAGAAATTATTTAGGCTTTTATTAATTTTTATTAATTATTAATTTTGAGAGAGAACTTGGGCAAGGGACAATACACTTTCAGAATGGATATTCAAGATTTCAGCTTTAAGAAATGAGTGCTAAAGCTGTACTGCATAACTTTGTGAAGCAGAGACTGAACTTCAGTGTTTCTGCTGCGGCTTCATGGCGTTAAGTCATAAAAGGGCACTAATTTATCTCCTGCAGTTTTCTGAGAGAGAACACGAGTATATATTTCACTACAAGGGTGTTTTATGCACACACAAACAATGGCGAAGGATTTTATTACAAGTCAGAATCATGCTATTCATGCAATGGGGTCACCGCTCATGCTGAAGGTATCCTCTTGTTTGCATTATCCTTGCCAACTTCAGTTTCATATCACAGTCATCACTTATCTCTCTCACAAGGTGACGCTTAGGCCATATAAGGTAGCATCATGTCTATTTATTCCGTTGTAACACAAAGGAAGTCTGTTGCAGACAAATGCTTGGTCTGTTAGACATAATACCTGATACTTGCCAAGGAGCATTTTCTACGATTGTGCCAATTAAAATGTGAAATTGCTACCACTTATTTTTGAACTCTCTTGTTCTGGCAGACAGGAAAGAATGCCGTAACTCATCAAGATGCAGCACTTTCGGCTTATCTATGATAGTCATATTTTCCCTCTAGAATTTAACCTGCTCATGACCTGAGGAAATGCAATTTGATAATTCTCTCCTTCTGTGGTCTCTGTGTCAAAAAATGCCAACATAGTTAAGTCTGTACATCAGCTTTGTGTGCCTTTGGAGCACATGCTGTTTCTGATGGTCCAGCATGTGCCGCTGTGTCAGACTCTTCCTGCAAATCTCTTCTGTGCAGATAGGAAGTTCTGTGCAGATAAGAGGGCACTGCTCATGTCCATTCTGCAGTGTGTGGAGTTCCTTCATACTGCACCTTCAGGATTCCTGGGTATCCCATCAGCTCCAGAAAGCTTTAGCGCTATGCAGTCACTAAATCATGTGCATCACTAGAACCCCTGGCTGCTACAATGCTTTGCAGGGAAAATTGTGTTTCCTAACAAAACTGGGTGTCTCCATGGAGAAGGTTAGTGATGTTCTTCCCCAAGGATCCTTGGGGTGCTGTGCCTCATGGGTACTGGGCAGATCTTCCCTTGATTATGTCTAAAGCCCTGATACTTTGTCCCTTGGAATGATATTAAATGTTTGTCCTGGAGTCAATAGAGTACAGTGGTACCAGGGAGTCCAGTGCCAGCTGGGCTCCTGGTGTCTGTGTGGAATAAGCAAGGAACTTTCTTGGGATAAAGTGATATTTGTGTGGTGACAAGGCGGGGAAGGACATGACTGTGAAAGAAAAGCTTTTCAGTGTTAGGAGTTGGTGAACAAGCTTTGTTATCAAGTTACAGTTGACCACCAGCAAAACAGGAAAAATCTTCCTATTCTGCAAATAGTGTTGCTTTTCCTTCTCGACTCAGGACATGGGAAAGGACCCTTGCAGCCCTGCCCACAGCAAGCAGCAGTCCCCTGACCTTGCTGCCATAGAGCTATTCAGAAGCCACCAAACGTAGAAAAGTGTCTGTTCTACATCCTAGTCCACCCTGTAATGCTCTGAAACCAGGCACTGTCCCCAGCTGTGCTGTCAAGGCCCACTTGCAAAAAACCGCTGCAGAAAATGAGCAATGCCAAGTGATTCCACTTCAGTTTTGGCACTCCAGAAAATCACCTCTGTGATGAAACACGCAGTATTTCATGCTGACCAACCCAGGGCTCTGAAATAAAGGCACGCAACACATTTCCTATCAGGGCGGTCTCCATAACAAGATCAAGGGCTGTCTATCCCCATGTTAAGGCATCTGGAGGAAACAACACAAAAGAGAGAAGGAGATCAGTCCCACTAGGCATTCCTAAAGGCTTTTTCTGGCCCCTGCCTTAACCGAGCACACATTTTAGCCATGTTTGACATCCTTGCCCAGCTCAGTGTTGAGCCAAACAGAAGCTGACTTTGGAGATGGTCTAAGTACATCTGTGTCTTTATGCATTTGGCTGCGCAGAATGTATTAAAAAATATATACATTCCAGCCATCTCCAACTCCTCTGAGCTCAACTGATTTGAAACAGGTGGGATAGAGTTCCCAGGAGTCACTGTGGGTGATGACGGGCAAGGCTTGGTGCGATGAGAGTGAGGAACAGATGGGCCATTTGGGGTTACCCAGTCCTGTTTCAACTATGTTTTTGACTCCCATTTACTCACAGGACCCAGCCTGGGAGGGGGACAGCTCTCAGGGGGTTATGTTATGCTAGGAGTCACTTGTAACACTGGAACGTTATAATTTGGGATGGTGCACAGGAGGGGCTGAGAAGCTCAGCTAGGAGATAGAGGGAGGGATAAAGGGTGGAAGAACAAAAGCAGCCAGGAGTATCAAGGAAATGTTTTCAATGTAAACTGCCTCCTAGTCTTGCTCAGCTTTTCTCCTTCTGTGTACTCAAATGTTCATGCATCTTTTCCTTTCTGCTGTTGCCCATATAACATTCCCAGTAGATTGATCCTGGAAGGCATTTAAAGCAAGGAGAGACTGGAATACCTAAATGAGAGCTGTTTAAATGCCCCTGGTCAAGACTTCTGCTGTTCTGTACCCTGGTGTTATTCTTTTTGATAGAGATATGCAGACCTAGATTCCTTATTTATTTCTTCCATTGCAAGCTCTGAAATGAGCATTTCCATATTTCAGTGCATTTATTTACCTTTCTATTGGAATCTCTGCAGTTCCTAGTAATGGCAGGTCCTTTACAAATTATGCAGTTTTTCTTATGAAGTAATAAATAGATAAAGGGATAAGAAACCAGGCAAATAACCTTCATAATGTAGAGAACTTGCACTTCCCACAAGTGCAGTGCAGTTACTGTTTCTTCTGACAGCATTTCACAGCTTACCAATAGAAGAGCCTGTAGAGTGTGTGGGTAAAAATAACACAGCCTAGCAATGTTACAGCACCATACACTAAATCTTTGCTGAAACATAAAAATAGAGCTCTAGTTTGCCTATGTGAAATTACCAAGTTTGTAGATTATTAACATGAATGTAAAAGGCTTCCAGCACAGCATATGGTAAATACATTAGTGCTATATTCCAGAAATCATCATTTTCCCAAGCTATAGGTCTTGCTGACATATGTGGTGGAAAGGCGAGTTCTGCCAATTGTCTGCTTCCTTCATATCCTCAGATTTCGGTGCAAGTTTAAAGCAGTATGCTTAATAACCTCAGTCTATTATTTTGAAAAGTTGCAATACTATCTATCTGTGTGGAAAGTCACGTATCAATGACATTTGGTTGGCAGAGTGGGTTTGGAGAAAAATGGCAGTGGAAACAGTTGGCACTGAGTTTTTAGAAAAAAATTGAATCAGAAAATGTGAGTCTGTGTGCAGTAAACTCAAAATTTTATTTGCTCATATATCACTTTGTCAGGGGTTTCAATAGTTCTTGTGGAAAATGTGTAAATGAAATATAAAGCAGCTTATATATATAGTAAGGATTTTTCCTTTAACCTAATTGATGTTCTCCCAACCTATGTCATATACAATATATTGGGTAGTACAACATTTTGTTCCTAAAAGAATTACATGAGCCCCAAAAGTCATTTATTTGAGAGAAAGAGCCCATCCATTCACGTTTTGCAGGACATGTGTGAGACAGGAGGCAGTGTGTATGCATTGGCTGAATGACTGGTACCCTGCCATGGATGCTCAGGGACATAATAGATCTGCATCTTTACATGCTCGTGGAAGTATTTGATACCATGGTTGTAGATTTAGAGGAAAGCTGCCTTGTATTTCCAGTTCATCTCCAACTGGAAACCAGCAAGCCACACTGCATGGTCCTTCTTCACACTGTAAATCAAGGTTGGCTAGTAGCAAGAATAATGCTAAGGCATCAGTGTGCTGAAGCATTTTTGCACACTGGGTGAGGCAGCAGGCTCTTGGGGCTCAGAAATAAGGAGTTCAGAGTCCCACTGGTGGGCTGAAATAGGCAGCTTTTGGCAGTCTGCAGGAGTGTGTGGATGGGGCAGAAAGTCATCTCTGGACTCTCTCTGGAGTCCTTGCACGGTGGTGCCCCTGCAGTTCTCCTCCCATAACTCTCCGAGTGACTTTCCTGCGGCCTGTGATTAATTGTTTTAACACTTCAGCAGTGAAATCTGCTCCGTCCATCCTGGCTCTGTAACCCAGACCAAGGGGTGACTTCATAGTCATTTTTCATATGTGCAAACATTTTATTACATTGCAACTCAAGCCCTCTTTCTCTGGGGCAACCTTTGCTCCAAATTACTGTTCCCTTAGAACTCTTACCTCGGTTGTTGATCATGGGGCTACAAGTATTAGCACTAAAGATGCAAGCTGTAAAATAAATGTCACAAATAAACATATGCCACATGTAAACTACACACACATTGAAAGCCTCCCTGTTGTTTGCAGTGGTTAGTTCCTACACTGTTCCTCGACAATCAGCTGAGACAGATATAAATCAGAAAACAGCTCCCAACAATATGCTGTTGGGTAAGTCCAAATTTTCAGCAGTGATTGTTAATATGGCAACTGAGTGTTTGAAGGGACAAAAAAAATAGTTGGAGAGGAGGGAATAGCTCTTTTAAAACTCAGCTGTGCCTGTCAGAACTGTTAAAAGAGTAAGTTTTTGTTAGGCTTTAAACTGGAATCCCTGCCGTGCTTCATTTAGTTTCCAAAATTCATAAATGCAGCCTGTTTCCAAAAAATTAATTAGCTCATAAGTAAAATAAAAAGCACGGAAGTTTGTGTACAGTACTTTAGAGATTTCTTGTCATATGCTAATGTATGTTTTATTTTACTTAATTGCCCTTCAACAGTATTGAACTTCTTGAATATATCATATGTAACATCACATTACTGCATAGGTCACATTTAATGAAATATTGCTGTACTTGCTGTATATTCCCCCTAACTTTTCACAGTGTTCAATCCACGTTCTTTATACCCCAAGAAAGTGAAAATTGTGACTATTCAGCAAACACAATCTCTTACATCTTTCTTTTAAGCAGTAATAAGCAGATCCTGAAAGATCCTACAGGCTAAAGCCAAATCAGTGGTCACAGGCCAGATTTTGCCATCACAGAGCCTGGCACCCAGCGGTGAATTTCCTCCAGCAAAGACTGTCAGCAAACAGGTTGTGAGCCAGGGCACAGAAGTGGTACGTGAGTCCGACCACCCGAGCAAGTGGGAATTTTATTCTTCGTGAAGCTTTTTGGACAGAGATACCTTGAGTACAAATATTTGCTGCCAAAAATTACTTTTAAAATGGAGAAACACGTCTCTTTTTATACTGAAGGGTGAAAAAATTTCTGTGAAAGTCAAGACCATCAGCCACACTCTCAGTTCCTACCCACGTCCAGGGGTTTGGTACTGTTAAGAGAGATACATCCATGTGTTTCACCACATATCTCCTAGATAATCAAACTTCTTGCCATCAGATTGTTATAATTTGGAAGGCAACAAGTGCATGTTTGTTTGACAATTAGTTTGGGTTATGTCTGAATACTTTTTTAAAAACCTGATGTTATTGCTTTGGCAATACCAAATATATCTTCTGATTTTTTAGCCTAAAAATAATATTTTAAAAAAATAATTAAAAAATACTACTCTCTTTAACTTTATAATTTATTTAGAGAAGTCAGACAAAAAAAATTGTATTAAATACTTTGTATTTAGTAAACTACATAAACACATAGTAGCTATGTATATCCATTCTTGGGGTCCCAGTTATGCCTTGTTATGCTGTTCTGTCATAAATATTTATGTGACATGTAACTTCAACAGAGTTCTCAGTGATGTTCCAGTCAACATTATGTGCAAACTGGGAGGGGGGCAACAGCACTTACTAGTTCACCACCGAGGGAAAGCCACCAGCTGGATGCAATAGTATTTGGGCTTGTGAAAACCCACCCCAGTGCGGCTCGGTCGTATCAGACACACAAGAATACCCTCCACCGTCAAGGTTTCTTTGCTGTGTGCAGCCCGGGATGGCTAATTAGCTGTGAACTTTGTATGAACTTTTCCCTGAGCTTAGTGCTGCATTGTGTAGCCTTCCTAGTGTGTAATTGGGGTGAAATCACACTGCAGCACTAAACTAATTCAGGTAAAAACAAACAAAGCGTGAGATAGCGCCTGCTGGAGGCCAGGCCTTTGTGAGTTCCTGTGCTCAAATTGATGCTTGTCCATTTGACCCAAAACAGCCCTTTTTTGTCTGGTACTTGGTTAAAAAACAAGCAGAAGATAATTTGTGGTAGTGACATGCAGTCAGCCAAGGGACATGAGGTGTGCAGGCTCTATGCTCGGTCTGGAGGGGGTTTTCAGCAGCAGAACTGGTTTGCAGTTTAAAAAAGTGTTCTCCAAGACAGGTGATCTTTTAAAGAATTCACGTCCATTGAAATAAATGTAGGTTTTTTGTATTTTTCCGTTGTCAGCCAAAGAATAAAGATCACAAACTCAAAGTGTTTTACCTGGAATAGGAGATTCTGACTCACAGGACAGGCAAACAGGGATCCTGGCTGCCTCCTCTCCTATCCCTTTCTTCCTGGGAGACCAAGTGGAGCTAAGAAAGCCAGGATGCCACCCAGCAAACCTTGGGCAAAGCACTATTCTCCCAGCCTGCTGCACTCAGCAGGATCAATGTAAGCACAGCTACTCACCCAGTTTCCAGGGAGCTGTGGTGGCATCTTTTTGTTTGGTAGTGTTCTGTTTTCCTTCCAAGGATGTCCCTATGACATAAACAGGGAAATCAGTTCAATCATTTGTTTTCAGAAGCAAAGAAAACCTTTCTCTTGTTGCTTCTACTTCCAAAAACCAAGGTAGGATCAAATTAAAGCAATATAAATGAAAAATAAAAATAATTTCTGTTATTAACAAAAGTCACATTTCTGGACTAATTTTCATATATAATCAGATATGTTAAACTTATCCAACCCATAGGCCTGTTTCTGTACAGCACAATGCGATATCTTGGGATCTGAAGTGGAGTAACCAACCAATTTACTTAATTTTCATTGCTGTTAAATGAATGAATTAAATTCTGTGAACTTTCCAATATTCAGTACAACAGAATGGCACTGTTGTGAAACCAGATGAAACCTCTCCCAAATCATTTACTCAACACAAAATAGGAGTCTGCAGCCCAGTGCAAATCTGAATACAGCTTGGAAACCCTGCGATGAATGGGAACAGCATTTCCTTGTGGCAATGGTAGAGATAACAGGATTGAGTGGATGTAGAAGGCAAAGGCACTCTAAATAATGAACTGCTGAGTAAGAGCGGAGTTGGGATTACAGTACATACCTTATGGCTATCAGCGAGCAATACAGTGAGTGGAAATGGGCTCTGAAAAACGCATTCAATCAGGGAAATTGCCCCGCCTGTAGCTCATTAACAGGATTAAGTCCTGATACAAAGTGACAGTCAGTATTATTTGTTTAGGCAAAAAGCTCGCTCCCTTTGTAGTTTTTGGCATATCCCTCTGGCTTTAACAGTATGGATCTGAGACAGCTAGGGTAGCTTTAATGTTAAATTAGCCAGGGTTAAAAGCTTGCCAAGGCCAGGCAGGAACAAAGTGTTCTTTTTTGCCAAGCTGGCACATGGGGCCAGTTTCATTTCAGTAGCACCCATGTGGTAGGTGCTGCATTTCCCGCATCCACGGCAGTGTTTTCCCAGGTATGAGATGTCCTTTTGTCACCAGAGCTGCTCGCTGTTGCAGTGAGAGGGAGATCGTGTAAACACCCCAATCCTTGCTGGGAAAAGGGTCCCTGCACTCAGGGCCCTGAGCAAAAAGGGGACAACCCAAGGAGCAGCCCTGTGTTTAGGGGAGGCTCACGCTGCCGAAACCTGAGGTCTGCTCGGAAGTCTAAACAAGAGATAAAGGCTCGAGCCCTCAGCTGGTAAAAATTAGTGCAGCTACTGTGAACTTGTGGAGCTGCTGCGGTGGAGTTTGTCATGAGACAGCTGGAGTGTGGTGGAACTGATTCATTGCGTTCCAGAGCAACCGGCGCTGGAGACGCGGCTCCTGCGCCGCTGCTCCCGAAATATGGATGGTGGTCTGGATTGAGCGTCGAAAAAGTAAATAGCCAGGCTATGACAACTGTTATTAAACTGCTGTTTTAAAATCAAACCAGACTGTGGTTTATCTCCCTTTTTATATTTGGAGGCCGAGGTCTGTATTTATGGATGCTAGACAGGAGAGGTTGTATCAATGTATTTAGGGGAATTATTTGTGTATTCCTGTACAGCAGCGTGGCGTCCAAAGTGCAGAAATGTGTTTGTTGCTATAAACCAGTACTTTCCTTTTTAAGTCAACTACTGCATAATGTTCCCTTGTCCCTGTTGCTGCCACCCCACTACTGTGCTGCCCAAGACCAGCATAAACCTCTTCTTGCACTAAGAAAATAACATGGAACTAAAACATAAAAAAAATACGTTTCTCTTTCTCCATAACTATTTGCTATGCTTTTAGTTTCAAAGCTTAATCAAATGCTTAGGTTAGGAATAAATTTTCTTTGGAGTTTACCCTGAATCTGCTCATTTGCACCATTTTTATCTCCGTAGCTGGTTTAAGAGCCAGGAGTCAGAGCTGGAGCAGATTCTGTGCTTCTCTCCAGGAGTGCTGCAGTGCTTATGCCCTTGGGCTCATCTATCCCAGCGATGCTTTAGGTAACCTGAATTTGAGAACTGAAGTTTATTGTGTTGAAGAGAAATCAACACTAAAGCCTGTTACATCCTGCAGTGCCAGAACATGTTGTACTAATACTTTAAATAAATTGTGAAATGAACACAGTGATTTTTAAAAATTGAAGCACTGTGGACTTTGGCATTAAGGGGGCAGAAAATGCTGGAAAAGTTTGCTCATGTCACAGCTTAGTGAATTTCTAATGATTAAGAATCAGGCACGCAAGATAAAAGAAGCAGTGTTGAAAGAAAGAAGACTGATGTATTTTGGAAGTTTTATTGAAAAGCAGAGTATGTGGATCAAGCTGTACCAAATCTTTACAAAACAGACTGTTTATGCCTATTGTTGTAGCACTAAGAGTAAATGGCCAATATAGCTATAGCAGGCACTAGAATCTGTCATCGCTTATGGCCAGAATAAGGCCATGGATAATGGGTCTGTAATGCAATCTAAGTACCACTGCCATGAAACCAGAGAAATTTAATTTAGATCAGAGTATTCAGTTTGTGTGGTATAGACTTATGAATATAATAATTCTTAGCCATGACAGATTATCCTGCCAACGTACTACAGCACTCCAGGCTTTTGCAGAAATGCCATCCTCAGTTGCACATTTTGTTTTTGTCTGTGCCCTGTGATATGTATTAGATTTGTGGTTTATATGAGCCACTAAAGACCAAATTGAAATCCCTAAATCCAGTATAGTCTCAGAGATCATAACATAAGCTGAAAACAACAAGAAAAAATTGTCCCATTAACTCAGAGGATGTACGTGATCATAAGTAGTTTTTTGAACAAGTAAGAAATAAAGTCACGAAAGGCCTGAGGAACTGGGAAGAATTATCCCTATTTCAGGAGCATATCTATATTCAGCCAAGGAAACTAATGCCTTGCTAGTAAGCCATGTTTAAAAGTGTTGGAAGCTAGTGATCCCACACACATTTACTTTTATGTGCTGCAAACAAGTAGGAAAGCAGGAAAATTAGTTTCTCCATCCAATAGACATGTCCTATTCCAGGTCATACAGGTGTTAAAAAGTTTCTCTTCTTTTGCTTTGCTTGTCTGCTTTTTGTTAACTTGTTGTTGAACAACAGGTAGATGCCATCTGTCCATCTCCTTTTGTGTGAATATCAACTCATAACCATTAAAAATGAGATAAATAACTCCCCTTTCTGGGTTTAAATGTTCCAGCAGGAAGGATGTGTGTTCCCAGCCAAGGAAGACAGTGCTCATTGTTCCTCACAAGGTCACATCACCCCTATCAGAAAATGTTCATCTTTGCCCTGCATGATCTTCAAGAAGTTTTGAAGCGCAAGATGTGAAGAGATGTCTTTGATTTACAGTTGGACTTGATGACATCAAAGGTCTTTCCAACCTAAACAATTCTATGATTCTATGATTTTAAGTTACTGGAAAACTGAAGGTCAAGTGTACTTTAAGGCCCACCCACAATCCTGGTGCTGACCAGAGCAGGGATCTTGATGAATCTTGCTTAAATTTCCTTTCAACCCATGTGACAGTGTCCCAGAAGCCAGAAAATGAGGGCAAACTGAGAGAGGGTGGAATAAGGAGATGGGGAGTTGGAATTTACAGAGACAGTACTCCCTGTGTGGCAGCTGAGATGTAACTGGAGCTCATCCTCAGAATGAGATTCCAAGAATTGCTCCAGGTCCCTGCAGTTCGCTCACAACCCTGGTAGCTCCATTCTTAGAGTGCAGACAGAGACATCATGAAATGTAAGCTGACATTTCTCAGCAGTGGCTTTCTTTGGAGTGTCAAATCAATTCATGGCTTTAAGTTTTGCCCTGCAGTATAAGGAAGCCAGTAATGCCCATATCCATGTTTTGTCATTGCAACTGTCCAAAGGTTTTATAACTGTGTAAAACAGGGAAAAAACCATCTTGAGGGACCAAGGGCTTGCACAGAAAAGAAGCCAGTTGGATTTATTTAGCTACTGCATATTGGATCATTGCATAGAAAGTTGATAGTAGCACAGGAACATAGTAACATCTTTTTAACTTGTTTTTATTCCACGTATTTTAACTCCACAGAGATTCAGAAAACAGACACGGTGACCCATAAGTGTAGTTAGTTCTCAGCTTGTAATGCGTATGTGAAAAAAACATTTGTCTGCTTAGCCAAGGTTCACTTGCATTCATGGCATGTGCAGCTGAACTTATCCTGTTTTCTCTTCTGGCGAAAAAAGCATTGGGTCTGACTTATATCTGGTGGAAGAATGTTGATTTCAGTTACTTCAGCAATGAATAAGACCCATAGCTTATTTTTAGGCCCGATAATGATCCCAGTAAAACAATACTGATGACTGTAAGTTTGGCTCACATTAATAGATTAAATGTGGGTAGATGCAAACAGATGGCATCGGTTGCTTTATCACTTCCTGGCAGAACTGGACTCATTAAAATGGCAATTTTGCTGAAGCTTTTGCGGCTGTGATTAAAGTTGCCAAAACTTTTAAATAGGCAGAGTTTCAAAGTGATAGTTGGGATGTTTTCCAAATGTATCTGGCTTAATACACCACTCCACACTAGACTTGTAAAGCTGGATGTTTTTGAGAATAAAGGAGAGCTTTCATTTACCCAATAGGCACTTTTATAGTTTCATATGTCATCTGTTGTATTTGTAAGAATGTTTGTTTCCCTCCAAAGAAAACAATCAGTGGGAAGTAATGAAGGATTATTTAGTAAACAGTTCGCTAGAAGGCTGTGACAGCACTGATGCTTCTTCTCTGAGCTCTGTCAGGAACAGAACAAGGTGAGAATGTTCAGACAAATGACAATTCACAACTGAATGCAGGCGAGGGAGGGAGATGAGTGTTTGGAAGCTGCTGTGCAATAAGGCAGAGTGCTGACAATTACCAGCTCTTACCCAAACTGCAGTTTGCTTCCTTCCCAGTGAGAGCTGGTGCTGCTGGCAGTAAGAGCAACAATTCTTTCAGGCTGAATTCATGGGTATTTACAAAATCTTTGGTATTTTGGTATTTATTGCCTGAGGGTGGCTTTCAGTACTGCACTGGTGCTACAGAGAAATGCCTTATCCAAAGAGCCTCAGTACAACCATGATATCATGGTAATAATAATAATAAATAATAATAATATCACTATCTATCTATCTGTCTGTCTGTCTAACCTTTTTCATTGTCAAGGTGGTTTTACTTTTTTTTTTTTAAAGAGGAAGGCAAAGGATATAAAATTGTCTGAAGAGTAATTGCTGTAGGATGCTAAAGAACCTACCTGCTAGTGTCTGTAAAAAGGATAGATACAAGGGCAGAGGATAATAGAAGTGGTCTGACATTTCTGAGTTGAGGCTGAAGCTGGGAGGTATTATATTAACAGAAAATATTTTGTCTACCAGTAATTT
Organism: Grallaria varia; assembly: GCA_013396735.1. Classification (NCBI taxonomy): domain Eukaryota; kingdom Metazoa; phylum Chordata; class Aves; order Passeriformes; family Formicariidae; genus Grallaria; species Grallaria varia. The sequence goes on along the minus strand of VWZG01002444.1, from coordinate 492,797 downwards.
TCATAGAATCATAGAATGGTTAAGGTTGGAAAAGACCTTTAAGATCAAGTCGAATTGGCAATCTTTGGAAAAGGCCTTTGAGATCAAGTTCTGTTGTCAACCTAATACCACTGCCATGCTGACCATTAAACCATGTACTCAAACACCCTATGCACATGAGCTTTTTTACACTCCTAGGGATGACGACTCCACCACTTCCCCGGAGAGCCTGTTCCAATGCTTGACAACCCTTTCAGTGAAAATTTTTTGCTGCTATCCGATGTAAACTTCTGCTTGCACAACTTGGGGCTGTTTCCTCTCATTCTGTCGCTTGTTACCTGGGAGAAGAGACCGACCCCAACCTGGCTACACCCTCCTGTCAGGGTGACTGATAAGGTCTCCCCTGAACCTCCTTTTCTCCAGGCAAGTTAAAAATAAAGGCATCGCTTTTTCTTGGTAATTAGCAGATTAAGACTTGGATCTAGTGGTCAAGGATATTGAATGAAAACTCAGATGAATCTGCTGAGTGGAAAATACATTTGACATTTAGAGAAATGAACCAGGTATTTTATACATCTCAAATATATAGCAAACATTTTAATTCCCCAGGTTCCAAGAATACTACAGACAGGCCACACAGAAAACCCTGAAGTTTGATATACAGTATCTGGCTTTAGGAAGGAGATTATACTTGCACATGTGCTGGTCTATTGTAGTTAACGATATGTGAGAAACACAGTTTTAATGGGTTCACATATTATTTATTAGAGGAGCAGAACATCATAAATTTGATAACCAGATCCTACTAATTTGCCAAAATATGTAAGAAACACAGTGGCATAATTGTGTTTGTGCTATATTCACTTGTGTGGAGTAGTTGAATTTATATTTATGGGAAATTTCCATTCAAAGGCAACTCATGCAACAATATGTGCTTCTGTGCATACTTGTACAAGATCTTACACAGACGTGCAAAATTCTACTACAAAATACTGGTGTCTCCAGGGGAAAAAAAAGGACTATTTTACAATTACAGATCTGAAACTACTTATAGCTTATTACTTTGGCAACTCTGTGAAAGAAGAGTTTTGAACATGGCTGTGCTTCTGCAAATTTGCAGAAAAATGTTGTCCCAGTAATAAAAGTAGAAACTAACTGGACATCTGATGAGAATCTGTTCCACTGATTTATTAGCACAGGACCTGGAGACGTAAAGGTTGGTTTGTCAGACATAATTCTGTGCCATAGCGCTGATCGACCCAACTTCTAAGCCAGAAGTCAAGAGCAGCTCAGCAGGAAGGAGCTTCTTTGTAAAACTTTCCTGTCTATTAAAATCAGAGTCTGATTCTAACTATAACATGAAAGGGACCAGTAGTGCCAGTGAAAGTAGTTTGTTACTGAAATGACACATTCCCACAACACTGAGTTTTTATAGCAAATACAAAATCATAGATGTGCTGGTTTAAAGGTAAACCGGCAGGAGAAATGAATCCAACTCAAAAGAGTTTAGAAGTCAGAACTACAATTTATTAAAAAGATTACAATGGATACACTGATACAAAGGAAAATTGGTTTCAGCCCTCAAAACCCAGTTGTACAACCCAGCCCCCTGGGGCACAAACAGTATGGTGCTCACCAGCCCCTGTGCTGAGCACTACGTGGTCCCCCTGAGTCCAAAGCAAAAAGAAAAGGAAAACCTGTTTTCCTTCCAGAAGGTTGGTGGTCAGAGTCTGGTCGAGAGTGGTAGTTGCAGTCCTGTTGAGGTTCTGGTCCTCCTCTCAGTCTGACGAGTGAGTGAGTGCCTCAAGTTCCAAAACCCCAAGCTTATATATGCTTCAGTTCAGATAGGAACACCCAGCACCTCTCCCAGGGTGAGGGTTTTCACAATGGGCAATTTACTCAGTGAGTCACAGGATATTTTTGGTCTACTTGATGGCCCATTAGCAGACATGACCCCCTCAGGTTGGGTGTGAAGGTGTTAATGACTCCTGGAGGGGAGTTATCACACCTGAATCATTGGTGTGAAGACAGGGAACCTTCTTATCTCTGTTTTTCCCATGCACACAGTCCATAGCCTGAGGGTGTCAGGTGTGTCCTGGGCAGCTGTTGCAAACAATGCATCGTTAACAGTTCATGATAAATGGCAGAGAGGGTATGGAATACACAGTTCCAGTTATATTCCCACAGTGATAAACTGGTCCCAGCCACTATAACTAGGACAATAGCAAATACAAAATCATTCATGAGTGGCAAAACCATCTCCAGTCTTAAAGTGAAGCAAGAATCCCATTCAAAGTAGTGTAATGAACTGTCAGTAATAGATATTCTCATGAGATTATTATTTCAGCTCTTTTCAGGAGGACCTGGCAGGAGAAGGGGATGGAGGAAGGAACTCAACCAAGCGGTGCAAAACCTTTTATTGCCATGCACTGAGTGATTCTTACATCTGACTCCTTCCTGCTTTTGCGAAGGAAGTTAAAAATCATTTGATTTGGACACATGGTTTAAGGCGAAACTATGGTGTCTGCAGGAAAGACCTTGTGCTCTCCTCAGGAGGGATGTTCATTTCCTTTCACTGCCTCTAAGCAGTGTTAGAGCTTTACTGGATGTGTGTTGCAAAACCAATGGCATGAAGGGTGTTTTTCCCAAGAGAGGAACACATTTTCATGTGACAGTATGTAATCACTCTCACTACTCATGAATTCCCAGCTCTTTTTCCATGACTGATTTTTCAGGAGCAGCTGTGGTAGCCTTTTCTTCACATGAGGAATTTGCAGCGTCCTCTCTCTGCTGGGAAAAAAGGTGGGAAATCGATTATATTCAGATGGCTCTGTGACCTCAGGTCTTGGTGTCATCAGCTGCCTCCAGGTTCCAAGAAGGAGATGGAAGAATTTGTTTTTTCTATCAAAATTCAAAAGCCTGACTCAAGCAGGGAAGCAGCTCTGGGTGACGTGGCTCCAACCAGGTGGCACAGCATGGGCCTGGGTGTAGCCCTCGTCTCGGTTCCCAGCCTTGGTCATGCGTTGAGAAGGTGATGGGTTACAGCGTGGAGATGATCTGCTCACCTTTCCTTTGAGTTTTCTTGAAAGTTTTGCACTGGATGAAAGCCACAAAGAACAATCTGCAGGGTTATAAGAGATTATGTATGAGATATGAAACCCTTACTATTTGGCTCTGAAATCTGTGAAAGTACTATTAATTAGGAAGCTGACCTCTCCTCTCTGAGGGCTGATGGAAAGAAGGACCAGGAGCATGGTCATGTCTCTGAAAGGTCACTGAAAACAGTAAGCCCTGACACAAAATTTGAGGGCTTGATGGATTTCTTTGAATATTAAGGCTGAAGTCCTTGCTACCCTCTGTGTACTTGCGTGTATGCACAAAGAGATGGATGTATATTTTCAGATTTCTGAATGCCAGTTTATGTTATGGGTCTTGAACAAATGCTAAGCTTATTCCATCTGAGAGTGTGACTTGAGAATTAGGAGAAAGAGGGATTTAGATCTGCCAAAAACTACAAATAGCTGCAAATAAAGAATAGATCAGAAATGTGGCAAAGAGAAGTTGAAAGACCATTTTTAGTGCTCCTTCAGGCTTTGCAGGCCCCTCAGTTAAGGAAGCCTGTGATTCCTTAGGTCTTTAACAGCAAATGTCCCTTGGTCTTAGTGGTGTTTTGTTAAGCTGCTGTTTAAAGAATGGTCCCATCACCAGACTTTCTTATCCTCTTTCCTAGAATGAATATACAGTGGTTCATTTGACACACGGTTGTGGTCACCTGCTGCTATTGTACACTGGTTTTATTGGCTGCATTTTGACTTCAGAGTCAGCCTCTGTGTTCTTCCTCCCTGCAAACAGAGATATTTAAAGTCTGTGCGAGCGGATTCAATATTTAAACTCTTTTTTTTGTGTCTGATTTTTGTCCCTCAAAAGCCGTATGTCAGCTTCTGCTGAATAGGTGATGTTGGTTTGTGTCAGTAATGGTCTGCCTGAGGTGCAGCGTGGGAGCTGCAGGGACAGCTGCCCCTCCGCAGCCTTTCGGAGCTGTTGAAAGACAGTCCCATAAGGGATGGGCTGTGTGTCCTCCTCCCTTTGACCAGCCACAACCACGGCTCGCCAAACAAACACAAACAAGGCACTGTGGCCTGCCCGAAATAAAAACATCCGCTAATGGGGAAATAGAGCCCGTGGTGGAAAAATGAGACTCAGGAACAGCAGTCAACTGTATAAAAGCTTCAACCCATCACTCTTCTGGTGTCACAGGGTGCCAGGTCAAAGGGACAGGTGGGATGTTTGTTGTTTGGATATGCCATCCCTCCAGTGACTTACTGTTTTCTGCTGAACAAAAAAAATTGACTCTGCCCAAAAAAATGCCCCGCTTTGTACTCATATCAGTCAGAAATCTGCACAATTTTTTGATGCTGTTTGGCCTTTGAAGAAGAGTGGGCAAAAATAAACAAAATCCTGATCTTGAAGTGCAATTTCTCCTCATTTCAGCTCAAAAAGTTGTCAGAGGCGAGCAGTGACGAACTCAAGGAAGCCACAGATGGTCTAAATTAACTTCCACAACTGACATAGCAAGGGCCAGATACACTGGGCTAGCCCAGCTGCTGTTCCGGTGATCCTAAACCTTGTGTTTTTAAGCCAGCGTGGGTGTTTTGCGTCACCGGGGCATTATAAAGCCACCAGTGTGCGCCAATCCACCTCCTGAACACCTAGACACCTGGTTTATTCAGAGAAATCCCTGCCCTGGGCAGTATTTCTCTTTATGAGGATTCCTGTCTAGGTGCATTGACTTTCATAGGAAGTGAAACATTTTTTCCAGATCCATTTCCATTTATTTCAGTGTAGGGGAGAGGGCATCCAAAGCAACTTTGCAGTAATGTGCATACTGAGTCCTTGTTCATACAAAGGCCCTTATGCATGCTAGGAGAAGTCTAAAGAGCTAAAAATGGATGTAATCCCTCTCTGAATTGCCAGAACAGTGCAAAGGGCCTCCTCAGTGTAAATAAAATTCAGGGCATAGCTGACTAAGTTGTATTTCAAGATGTTCCTTCCCAGAAGTCCTTGCTCGGTTGAAGGCACCAGAAGAGGGGAGCTTGGAATGGGATCAAGAGGGCAAAGAAGAAAAGAAACATTTTATAGATCAATATCCCTGTCAAAGGCAAATATTTTCTCCTGTTTTGTCTGGCACAGACAGTTTTGGAGGGGATATTTTTAGAATAAGTTACACGAATTTTTGATTACCTTAAGAGATTTATTTTCTGCCAAAACAAAGGCATCATGTTTCTTTAACCAGAATGTGGCACTTACTGTGAGGACGGCCAAATCTTGCACATAATCATTGAGGTCATATGCAAATAAAAGGCACCATACTATGTGTAAATTCCCATTTTAGCCATACTTACAACATTTCTCGTTTATAATATTTGTAAGGATTTTATGAAAAGCTCTTTGGGACCAGTCTATTAAACCATAACCAGCCTATCTTCCTTTAGTTCCTGCTGAGGGACTGCCTTCAAGGAAAATTTTGAGATTTAAAAATTAAAAAAAAAAAAAAATTAAAATGCTTTTCAGCAGCTTAGTTTGAATTAATTCTTTGAACTCAGTAATATCTGTAATATCTTGTTCATCTGCTGCTGTCATGGTCCAGCACAGCAGTGATGGTGCCAGTGGGGTGGGAGGCATAGATGGAGGTCCCTGTGCTGGTTCTTCTTGTCATTCAAATGACCAAATGCTACCATGTTCTGCAGAAGCCGGGGTGCCACAGCCCTGCCAACCCCTCAGTGCAGCCAGTGCTCCTCTGTCTTCACCATTGTATCCCTCCCCATTCCCTCCTTCCTCTTGTCTCCTCTGCCCCAGCCTTCATCAAATTTCCTTTTTTCCCTTTTCTCTGCAAAACCCCATTTGTCTGGCATGTTGAAAGGCTCGTGGGAAGTGCATTGTCTCCTGTGTTCCTGCAGGAGGAGGCCAAGGCAGGGGCTGCTGCGTGATAACAATATTTCTTGTATGTGAGTACAGTAATTAGGGTATGGCATGTAAAGCTTACTGACGGCATATTCCAAATCCACTGCTGGTCTAAAAGGAATTAATACTAGGTCTAAAGACATTCAGATTACTGTCCCTGCTGACTCCTTTCTGCAATCAAACCTTACAAAGCTGCCTACTGTTCTGCTGAGCCATCTTGTTCTGGCCATTTACCGACGTCATTGAAAAGAAAGTACTTCAAAACCAGCTTTTTTGTGTCATTTCAGGCAAATGATTGCCAGTTTTAAAGCTGTATCTAAGGTATATTCTTTTGCTTTTTTTTTTTTTTTTTTTAATTCTGTGCAATAATGGGGTTGGGTGAGAGTAGTGGGAAGATTTTGAATGCTTGGACTTGTAGTATGGATTTTCTGCCTCTTCCCTCCTTTCTGCACAAAATCTTGTGAAGGTTTTTTAGCCACCTGCCATCTCTGTTTCATTTTTTAGATACTATTTCCACAATCCCCGCTTTGGAAGTATCTGCCACCCGTACCCCTCTGCTGCCTTGGCTCTTGCCAAATCGCACACTCTTGAATCACTTCCCCCAGAGTTGGACCTGGTCCTTTTTTGTCCTTATCTGAATGGCAGAGCTCAGCAAATTATTGTCCATGTCAGCCTGCACAGGCTGCCAGCTCTTCCAGTCATTGCTGGCCTCCTGTTTCAACAGAACTGACAGTAAAGAAGTTCTGGCTATTCCACTGCAATTGATAAAAAAATCTTTTTTCTTTTTTTCATGGGTAACAGTAAGAGAACAGACAGGTAAAGTCAAACACTTCTATGAGAGTGAAAAGAAACCCTCTCTGGGTGGCTTGAAGTACAAGATCCACTTTCTTCATGAGACAGATTAAGCTTATTGTGCCAGTGCCATTGGGAAGCTGCTCAAAATCTCCTGTCCTGGTGCAAGGCCACCCGCTGCCTTCCTCTCTTGCTCCCATCACTTCTCACACACAGAGTGGTCACAGAGCATGGCAGAAATCATTTCATAGATGTAATTGCTACTGTCATGCTGTGCGAGCAATTTGTGACTGACTTGTTTTCCTGACATGATCTGAAGGGAAAGACAACTGACCCCTCTTCTTGGGATACACCCTCTATCCGTGATCACAGAACAGAGCAGAGCAGAATAAATAGAATAGAATAGAATAGAATAGAATAGAATAGAATAGAATAGAATAGAATAGAATAGAATAGAATAGAATAGAATAGAATAGAATAGAATAGTTTAATTGGAAGGGACCTGCAATGACCATCTAGTACAACTTCCTGACCATTTCAAGGCTGACCAAAAGTTAAATACATGTTATTAAGAGCATTATCTGAATGCCTCTTAAACACTGACAGTTTTGGGGCATGCACTGTCATTTTCTGTGTCTCACTCTCTGCTTTTCTTGCTTTCCAGCCATAGACAGTGTGGCATCTGAGAAGACCTTTACTACCTCCCCCTAAGTGCAGCCGTTTTGCCCAGGGGACAAAGAATTAAGGGACAAAAGTTTTCCTTGTGTGCAGCAACAGTCATCCACGTCCTACCGATGTGAGATTACAGATCCCTTCCAGGATGGTAATAAATCCTCAAAGCCAACTGTGTGGAGAGAGCACCTGAACGTGACAGTAGCACATGGTGCCAGCAGAGAGCCCTGGAGCCTCATGACACACAGGACATGTCCAGTGTGTTTCCTGTCATCAGATCCCCCACTTCTGTCGCTTACTTACTTTGTAAATGCTAATGAAGGAAAAGAACCTTCTCACTGCGTGAGTTTCCCTTTCACTACTTCCCCACATTTGCATGCAGACACTGTCTGATTTCAGCTTGTAATAGACACCAAATTGTCTAAATGAATCTTAACTACAAAGCCACCCTCTTACTTATGTTTCTCAAGCATCTCTTTCCTTTACTGACTGCCGTCAAAACTACTCTTTGCCCCAAAGGAAAGAAATAAGCTGTAATTTTATAGGAGTCAGACACAAACACTTGCATTGCAGCAGAACATTATTTACTAACCCAAAGAGTGCAAACTGGTTGTGTTTGAACCAGTGGTTAAATTCTTTGGGGAAGTTTAGTACAAAATTACATCCTCAACACAGAATGTTTAGGTTTCCTGTAGAAAGCCTTTCACTCTCTGCGACATTGTCTTGCTTTGCAGACTAATTTCTATGGAATATTTTCTTCTTTTAGCCCTATTCAGTTCTAAAAGTCTTTGCCATAACTATTAGGACTCCTAAGTGATTCCAAGTCTGCTACTGTTCCTCTTTGAGGACATGTCAGTGTGAGTCTCTGAAGATGGAAGCTGTCACTGCTCTACCTCAAATAAGACAGGAGGGTCGTAGTTTGGATTCGTCTGTGGCTGCTCCTGGGCTGTTGCAGAACAACTTTTGTTTTCTGTTGGCCTGTACAATCTTACTGCTGGAGAGAGACAGCTCTAAACAGAAGGCATGTCCTTCAAGAAAGGAATTGCTTTTCCGTGATGTCTCAGTGCTGTTTCGTCCTTGAACAGAATGGCTCAAGGGTCTTGTTGAAAGATTCAATTTATTTTTCTGTCGTGGTTGGGACAGACACACGACAAGATATCCAAGAAAATAAAGTGTAGATCCCCCTTTATTTTTAGCACAACTACTTTATATATCACCTCTAAATGTACGTGCATTAACATTATTGGTGCTTATTACGTACAAACAATCACTCATTGGCCACAGCGGCAACTTTCTGTCTCTGTACTGATTCATCCATCTTGTTATTCCTTATCTTGTAGTCTTCTGAGTTCCCACAGCACCTGCAAGTTGTTTCCAAGTCTCTAGCTCAGGGTGCTTATTTCTATGGGTATGCAATTATCTCGTGAAGGTCAATTTCTTCTTGCTCTGCCAAGAGGTTTGCAGATTTGCTGCAGTCCCCCACACTTTTCCAAGCCCAGCTATTGTCCAGTCCAGCCTGGCAATAAGTGCAAAGGTGTTTGGGCTGGTGACCTATTCAGGATGAGATGATTATCCTCCATTCTGTCCTCAGTTACCAGGTGTTCACATTGTACAGTTCTACTGCAACAGTCTCAGCAGAGTATTAAAAACAGACAGTGCCTTCTTTCCTTAGGGATGATCCACAGGTCAGTGCAGTGGCATGGGATTGGAGACATGTGGGGAGCAATGGAGCCTCCTGTCCACTTGGTTAGTTGTATCTCCCCTTCTTCACATTTCCAGCTGCTGCATAGTGAGGTGGATTCCTTGGCTTCAAACTAGGCTGAGCAAATTCCAGTTTCCAGAATTACAAGCCACTCCAGTATTTCTCTGGAGTGTCAAACTCACACGAGCTGAAATAATTAAGCCTCCACATTTTACCAGCCCTTCCTGAGTAGCGCTGGGACGAAGAGCTTCACAGGAAGGTACTGACTCCTCTGTCTCCTTTTACAGGATCTGGGTCCATCTCCGTTTTCCATTGCCCTGATGAATTCTCCAGCCTCATAAAGCTGGCACAGGCATTTTCAATAACTGTGACTAATAACTGAATTAATTGCCTGAATTTTCTTCCTTGTGGAAGGTTTTCTTCCAGGGCTAAGATCCGTTCTCTGACTGGCATTGCAGGCCCCATACTCTATTTAATAATCTTTCTAGGTGTTTTGAATTTGGGGGTGGTCAAATTGGTATGTGTATATTTGTATGATATTTTTAACTTTAACACAAAAATTGACATGTGAAGTCCAAATATTTCAGTTTTTTTGTAGATTGATTATTTGCTTAGGGAAGTGTCTCTCCTTTTCTAAGGATGAAGAAGCTATTTGTCCCAGCCATAAGCTCATTTAATTTCTGTTTTGGAACAGTTTTCTGTTAGAATTAGTGTGTCTGACGTGTGTGCTATTTGTAATTCATTTATTACCCTGTGAAAGCTATTCCTTCAGTTTATTATTATTATTTCTTTCCCTGTTGCTCACAGGCACCCCTTTGTAGAGTGCATGAAATAGGTTTTGGCAAAACTTTGCCTTTTTTTTTTATTCTGTTATTGAGTCTTTTTCAAAGACACTCCAAAATTCTGCTTCTGTACGAGGTGATGCTGATGAGCAGTGACAGGTGTAATGTTCATGTTAGTCACTTATCCAGCTCTTCCATTTCTGCATATTTGGTGTGTGACATGACCTTCCCATCTACTTGCCTTGCAAAAGGTCTGTTGTTCTCAAAACTTCTTCCTTTGGGTAGGAAAACACAATATTCCTTCCCATGAGCTCTTCAGCAGATGCCATTTCATGGAAGTTCTCATTTAAGGAAGGAAAAGTGTCCTTGTCACATCTGATTTTCGTGGTGTTACATCCAGGTTTAGATTCTCGGGATGTTAAGGAGCTCCTGCTTTCTGCTTTCAAAGAACCAACGTGGGACCTCTCAGGTGGTGCTCACCCACTGATGCCTGTGTGTCTACATGCAGGGTGCACAGTGATAGCCCTTCAGGAGTGTGGAATGTGGGAAACTTCCTCGTGAAGCAGAAGTTCAATAATCCATTTACAAAGAAACTACTGATGTGACTTAGAAAAATCAACCCTTCAAATATTTAGTGTTTCCCAAAAGGGTCTGGGTAAAGTTTTGAATGGAATAATTTATTTATTAAAAAATGCAATTTAGTTGTCCAAAATTAATTTGGATATTTCGGCTAAATTCAACAAAGACTTGCAACCAGTTAATATTTGGGGGGCTATTTTCAAGATGCAAGCATTCTGATGGATTAATTAATTTTTCCCTAGCAGTGAAGACTACATTTGCTTGGGTGAACCTTACATTTGCTTGGGTGAACCTTAACCTAAACCTGCCTGTTTTTCTTCTCCGACTGTCTGGGGAACTTTAGGGAGTAGCTCAGGTGTAGATATTGCCAGGGTAGATGTCTGGTTACGGGGGTGAGCCCCAGCTGAGACAGCCAATGGCAAAACAGGGCCCTTTTGTTCCAGAGTCTTTAACAGCACATAACAAGATCCCAGGGGCTTACACATTTTGTTGAAAAAAGTCACAGGATGAGACAGATTGGGACAGACGAGGTTAAAAAAGTTGTTCAAGGTCATTTAGCAGCTTAATGGCAGGGCTGAGAGCAGAGCAAGGTCAGTGCCTCATTCTCCAAGCCAAATTGCATCGCCTAATTATTTCTGAAGTTTCTTGGCATTGGGCATGACTGAGAGAGGGGAAAGGCAGCCCACACTGCAAGGGACTGAACACAGAAGAGACAGGGTGCATGACAGCATCAAAGAAGTGAATGACTTCATGGTGTTCTTTTGGCCCATTATTAGTCTCTCTTTGTGGGCATTTTGAAAGGAAAAATTTGTTAAAGGGGACTTGAATGAGGCAGAGATGTAAACAGAGGCACTGGCAGGATGCTTTAGGCACAGAAGCAACAGGGAAGAGAGCCATGAGAAGGCAAAGGGAGCAGAAATCTGGACCATGAAGAAAGGAGTGGAAGGAGAGGATGGTGATAAATTTGGAGGGGAATGGTAACAGATGGAGCATCCAAATACACACGGCAAAGACAGGGAGAGCAGAAAAGAGGCAATTGGGTAATTGGGTAGTTTCTGTGCTAACAAGAGTTCATATCCTGGAGATTAGAGAAAACCATAACCCGAAAGAGTCCTTTGGATTATCCTCCAAAGGTACAACCCCCACCAGCTCAGAACCAACCTGCCACCTGTGCAAGGACAAGAGGCCAATCCTGTTCTTTGGAAATCCTTCAGCTTCAGACTGGATGGTGTCTCTGTATGGCCTGACTACCTCTGGCCTTCCTAAATGTTCAGATTCAGCACTTCATATATTTAATACAGCTCTGCAATATTTTCTGCGGGATGGTTGGGGAAAAAAAGTGTCTGCAAATGAGGGTTCTGCACATTCCCACTATGAGGAACACTGTCAGGAAAGAAGAGTACAGAAGGGGAGTCCATGACATGGTTTTGAAACCGAAATGTAGGAATCAAAAATAATCTACAATAGAATTTACTGGAGAATTCTGGATTTACACCCAGAAGCCACAATTACACACATACAAATTGCTTATTTCCTCCTCCCTTTCCATGAGGTTGGCACTTGGCTTTTTGTGTGATTTCCCAGCACCTTCACATCCAGCAATACTGGACTGGCCCAGGTTTAGCACTAGAGAAGTTCTCTATAGAGAAAGAAGTAGCTTAAGTATGAGCTCAGAAGAAAATCTAGTTAAAATTATATTCAAAGGTGTAAAACAGGAAAAGAAGGAAAAGCCCTTTTTATTACTGAAATGCTTTTTTTTGGATGATTTAATAGGCACCAAAATATTTTCCCAACCTCTTCTTGGCTGCGCTTAAGCAGTGGAAACTCATTTCTCTGTGCCTGCCATTCTCTTTTGTTAGTTTTATGCACAATTACAGGGAGTTGGACTTGCAGGGAGAAAAATGTGTCTTTGTAACTAATTCCCTAAACCACACATCTGCCTGCCTGTAAATAGTGATCCAGTTTTAAGAATAAAAAGGTCATTTTCTTACCTGCAAGGGGGTGCAAGGCAGGTGAGGGGCAGCCTGTCCTCTCTGCTCTGGGCTTGGTTACGTAGGTTTGCAGAAGGGCAGAGGAGCAGGTCTAGAAGCACAGGGCAGCACCTGGGCAGCCTGTCCCCCCTTTCCCTCAAGCTCTGGCCTTGTTCTGCAGAGCAATAGCTGTGACTGGGACTCCACCTCTGCTACAAGATGTCTGAAACCTCTGGAGAAGTACACTGAAGTACTCACTGCCTATACAGGAACAAATTTCTGGGTGGGAATAGCAGAACTGTGCAGAAACGCAGGTGCTTGGTGGTCCCGTGGCTTCTTGCAGCGAAGGGAATCATTCCTCACTACTGCTCAATCCAACATCCCTTTGACAACTGGCGTCCATGGAATTTCTGTGCCCGGCATCCAAAACGGGCTCCCTGCACTGGGATGCTCAGTTCTTGTGCTTGAGGGGGGGACAAATTGAACAGGAAAGAGAGAAGAGTAGAGTTCAGATTAAACACAGTGGGGATTAGATAGTACCAGGTGAAAAGTCCTTTGCAAGGCTGTGATATTGCCAGCAAGGGCTTGGCTGCCTGTGAGAACTCTGGTCCCAGTGTTGGTACCTCGCTTGGGTTTCAGTTTGCACTCTGCTCTGCACGAGCTGAGAGGTTAGATGAGACATGGAGAAAGCAGCATAGACCAAAATCCTGGCCCAGGGATTAACAACCCCAAACTCTTGATCAATCCTGTCTTAATCCAAGTTCTTCGAGAAAATAAAAGGAGGTATTGGGAGATAATGTTGGAAGAAATGTTTTACCCTAGAACCCATTCCTCTAGGGCAGGATCAGTTCTCACGGACACTTAAATCACTCCTGCCTCAGCTGTTTAGGAGACACCACCAGTGCTGGAAGTTTCACAGATTCTTGAACAAGATTTTTCTAGCACAAAATTAATCACATCAGGAGAAAATCTCCCCGACTGGCCAATCTGAAGTACTCTTAGTTCTTTTGAAACCAATTACTCCTTGTTCTACCACCACTGGACATGAAGAGCTGCTTACATTTTTCTTCTCTGCAGCTGCTTTCTAAGCCTTTACTGCTCCATTTCAGTGCTCCTATGTGAAGACTAAATAAACCATAATTCTGCATATTTTGTTTTTGTGTTTATTGCAGCTTTGTATTTTTCTCTAAACACTCACAACTGGTCCAGTTGGTAAAGCTGATTTAGGGAAGAGGAGAAAGCAGATGATACCTTGATATCCACTTAGGACCAAAATGGATTGAATAGAAAAATAGACAGTAAATTAAAGAAGTTAATACCAAACCCCTCTCACTGTCCACATTTTCTCCTGCCCAGACACACTGTATACATCCATGTGGCTCCTTCTCCTTTCACTCCAGCAGCTGTGAGGTTTGTCAGCCCTTTTGTGGCAATTACTTTAATTCCCTGAAATCAAAGCACCTGCCAGAGAAGTGGCTTGTTTTACAAAATCAAGGCCTATTGAAACATTTTAAGGAAAACTGTTGTTTCATTCTGTAAAGATACAGATCTCTTGAGTCAAGGAGAGAAGATAAAGGGGGAAAGTTTGACATTTGACTTCACTCTGGAATGCAGGTAAAGGCTTGAAATATAAACTCTGAGATGAACAGGTCTGATTAAGATATCATTTAAAACTACTGTCCTTTTCCTTATTTATTTGTAACTTTGAAAGAAAGACAAGTAAGTCTTATCTTTGCCATTGGACAAAAAAAATGCAAGCTGGCAGCTTTCACTAAGAAAGTCTGGGTGACTTTGATGGCTACCATGAAAGCGTGTTGGTCTGTTTGATCTTTTGTTGACTAACTGCAGGTTTGGGGGTGTTACAATACATGTTTACAGAATGTAGGCTCGCTGCAAAGCCTCACCTCAGGTGAAAAGACACAGCTGGTTTTAAAAGCAAGCTAGGCCAGGATAAAAAGCAAAAGAAGTTACACAACAAGTTATGAAATTTCAAAGGCAATGCATGGGCTATACAGCCAGCATAAAACAGACAAAAGAATGTATGCTGTCAGAAAAGAGTGCAAACAGACTGGGATTTGCTGAGATGCCTTGTAGTTTGAAGCCAACTTAGTGTTCAATATAGAGCCAAAACACATTCCCTTTGAGGGTTATTTGTTAAAAAAAAAAACCCAAAGCTAATTCAAACATCATCACTGAAGTTGTAGGATAACTCTCCTCCTCAGCAAAATTTGCTTTCACAGTTCCTTTTTTCCTGCAGTGTCCCAGGCCCAGGCTGCTCCCACCAGCCAGATTTCCTAAGGCCGATGCTGGGAGTGAAACCATTCGTGTCATGGGACGTAACCAGCTGGTTGCCCGTATCTGTCACCTGGATGGGCGCAATTCAAGTGTCTGGTCACCTCGTGCCACCTCTTTGTTCTGCTTGGAACAACACTTGGGATTATAGCAGATGACCATTAGGTGCTCTTCCTGCTTCAGGGAAGTCAGACTTCTGGCCTTACTGAAGCCCATGTACCTGTGGGGTGCTAAGATCTGGACCCCAGGAGCCAGAAGCATAGCTGAAGTATAACTTCTACCAGAAGGACCAAGGGCTGAGCTAGGCCTTCAACCCTGATTGCAATATTTGGCAACTAACTCTGCAAGGGGACAAAATTCAGAATGAAGCTTCTACAGGGTTGGTCCTGCAATAACTTAGCACAAAAGGATTGTATGAGCATCTCCAAGGGGTTGCTGCTGAGGTCCTGACACCCACACGTGACGTAGTTCAGAAGGGTTATTTCCATTGGTATGTAGTGTGGTTTCCCGCACAGAAAGGTGCTGCCAGGCATGTGGGTTGAAGCAATGTGCAGAGGACAGTTTGGGACCCTCACATCCCTGCAGGAGAACATCTGGGGTGTGCTCTAACAGGCGGGTTTTGTCTGCCACAAAAGGAATCTGGTGCACTGAGCCTGCTGTGTGAACTGAGTGAACTCTGTGAACCCTGTGGGAAAGGGAGTGATGGGGAGTTGCTTCCAAACTGCTCAACTGCTCCAAACCAGAATACTCATGTACATGGCCAACGTTTCACAGAAAGGGAGAGGGGCCCACCCACTTCTCTTCAAAACACAGGATGTCCCTTGAAACCACAGTGGGGAGGTTTCTTGCCAAAGACTATGAGTTCAGGTTGCCCGGGCACCTGCTGAGAGTTGGACTAGATTGTCCTACCAACTTGAGGTATTCTGTGATCTTGGTGTCACACTGCACTGATGGTAAGTGCTATTCTCTCCATGCTTTGGTCCACAGCTGGAAGCTGAGGAGGTCAGTTCATGCCATTCTACTTCACATCAACTTTACTGCTCTGTTATTATTTCTTGGAGAGCTGGTGCCAGGGAAGAGCACCTAATGGGCCCCTGAGTCTTCTTGATGGTTTTTGAATGTCCACATCCTTTTGCTTTTGAAGGTACAAACTTTTCCATTGACTCCAGAAGGCTGTTGGATTTGGCCTTCACTTACTGTAATAACCAAGAGGAAATAACCCGATTTTTGCAATGTTGATTATAAACCACAACTGCTGATTACTTGAAATTTTGTCATAATTGGTAAAATCCTGTTTTTCAGTTTCTTTGTTCTTTATTGAAAAATTTGTGTATATAAGCTGTCTGCTGGTCTATTCATAAAAACAGGAATTAAATTTAACTTTGTTCTTTAGAGGAAAAGTGAAATTTAAGACACAGTGTACAATTTGTCCATGATTCATTCTGAAAACTGGTTATGCAAGTGGTAACAAATCATGCTGGTAAACAGAGAGAGGCAGGGAACAATTTTCCAGTTGTGATGTGGGTTGTTTTCAAGTTTACTGCATGAAGATGAATGCCGTGCTCTCAGCTCAATGGAAATGGCTCCCCCCCAACTGAAACATTCATTAAACTCCATATAGACACTGTCTTGTTTGTGTTTCGGGAAAACCATCTAGGAGCTCATCAGAATGAGAGCTGCATAGTTCCTTCTAAAATTTCAGCTTGATCCACAGACCCCAGTACGGGTTACCCCTTTTCAGGGTGCTCTGTTTGAGTGTTTTATTCTTTTTGTTCAGCCTCCAAGGATGCAGATTGACAGCAAAAGCTCCTACAAAGGCTGTTTTGGAAGCGCCTGTAGTTCAGTCTTGGAGGCAGGTGGTGTAGAGAAATGGGGATGTGCACTTTTCTGACATTCCCAACAGCAAAGGCTGTGTATGGAGGGGATCGGGGGACAGGTGAGAGGGGGAAATCTGGGATGACTTTTTAATGTCCATTGTCCTTGTTTCCCTGGTGGACTGAGTTTAAATGTTGCACAGTCAATTTTTTTTTGGCAAGCTGGTTGTTATCATTTTGATTGCTCACTTGGATTAGTAGTTAAAACAGTGGGACTACACTTGAACTACTATGTCTCAGTGGTTCCAGCAGACTTACTGAAGAGCAAGCACAAAAAAACCTGAGAAGTATTTAGTTAATTGATACAGATATTTTTAATTAAAGAATGAGTAGGAATGCACAGACATCTTTAAGCAATGGGGGAATAGGCAAAGGAACTTCGTCAAATGCAGAAAGTTCCTCAACTTTACCAGAATTTGTTTAATATAAACTCAACAGAGTCTTAACTGTCTGTGAGACATTTCAGAGTGTCTTGGCTCTGCTTTCCCATTGCTATGCCTGGCTGAATGTGGAAAATACACCGTACTGTGAGCAAGGATTTCTCTGAATAAACACATTTGTGTGAATTTGCTCCCACCTATAACTAGCTTTCACGGTGAAAATACAATTTCTTTTCATGAAACGAAGTCTTGTTGCCTCAGAGATAAAGACAGTTTTCAGATTGCATTTCATAATTCAGTCTGCAGTGGACTGGGTTGGTCCGTGAGGACCCTCGTGGGGACCATTTTCGTCTTTGTAGCCTGTGGGCTCTCTCCTCTGGGCAGCAACTATTTATTCAGTTTCCAAAAGAAGTGAGGAAGGAAGGGATGGGACCAGTGCCCCCGAGCTGAAAATGCCCAACTGATGGCTTGTGAACAGGAGAACTAATTCCTGCCTACTGCTCTCGCTGGATTCCCAGTGGGCTGCCTTGCCTGAAATGTAATACAGGCATAGCAATTGTAAAAAAACGTGTCAGAAAACACCATTTAAATTAGGCTCAGTTATGGCTTTAAAAGTAAAACACGTCTTGCAGTAGTTCAGTGGTAGTCTCCTGTTCTTTCGCAAAGCACGGGCTGTGCAAGGGCTCCGATGCTTGTATTTCTTACAGTAGATTTACCCCCAAACACGTCCTCTGATATCAGGAGATTTACTGTGATGAACATCTGCTTCACTGGCTTTCACCAGAGCCTGCTGGAATCAATGAGGAACCTCTCCTGCCTTCAGTGAGCTCTGTTATAAGGACTAAAGGAGACATCGTGGGAGTTCCTGAGCATTTTAGGTGTTATTTACAGTGGTCTGCTGCTGGGGGAACGCTAAATCACCGAGTTATTCCTCTGCTGGGGAATTTAAATGGCAGCCTGCTCTGCTGCTGCCACAGCTACAATACCTTTGCTGTTGCAATGATTCATGACAGGTCAAGGGGGGACATATGCAGTGGAACTACACTTTGTTGTGTTTTATCACTTGTCAGGTCTTATAAACACAGCTATTTTTAATTTTGAGGCATTCTCATTTTATTTTGGCTGATATCTATATGCACATCCAGAGTGCATTTTATGTAAAAAAATAGTAGTAGGTGCTCTTCTCATCTTAAAATTTAGTATATTTTTCATTCAAAAGCTGTTCCTGCTTACATCCCTCAGCCTTGGCAGCTCTGGAAATTATGGTTGATAGAGGAATGAAGCACAAGCCCTTCCAGGTCCCAATGGCCAAACTGCCATGGAATGGGAAGGGGGCAACCAGCCTCGGGAAAAGATTTATTTAACTACAAAAAGAGCCAGGTTTAGGATCCAAGAGCAGAAATCAACTTCCATCTGTGGTGTTTTGCTACACCACTCCTGTGCTGCTGTCCCTTGAGCCATCTTCAGAACTCTCCAGGGTTTCCAAAGTACTTTTCACTCCAGCTTCCTACCTTAGGACAGTTTCCTGCCCCTGTGCTTGCCATTGCCTTTCCCAGGCAGAAGGGTCACCGCAAGCTGCTCTTGAGGCAGGATTTGCTTGGTCCTTCATCCCCTGCTTAACCAGGACGGAGCAAGGCACAGTGCCATTCCCTGGGCTCAAAGCAGCTGTGAAGCACATCATCATCTGGGAACCTGGTGGATAAAGGGAGCGAGGCAATGCCTTGCCTGCTGGGGACAGGCTGGCAGGCAGGATCTCTGCATGCTCTGCAGGGCACTGCCAGCTTTGCATCTTCTCAGTGAGTAGCAACCTGGAGAAAACTCACTGCAATATTGCAATCTAGGGGATCCCCGAGGGATGCACAGCCCTGCAAATGTATCGGAAGGAAATTAATTCATCCCGGGGAGCAGCAGCAGAGGCCATTTACCTGACAGTCATGTTTCAACCTGAGTTTATCCTTGCCTTGGAGTACATCTTCAGAGATGGGGCCAGAGCAGCCCAGTCTGATGTTGCCTTGCTCTGGAATGCACACAGTGCCTGATCGAGCCAGCCATGTGTTGGGTTTTACTGACTCTGTCATTATCAGCAGACACGTGGGCTTCCAGGATTCAGGAGAAGTCTGGGGGTTTTATGGCTGCCTCTGCAGAGATGGCCATGCAGCACCTCGAGCTGCAGCCCTGTTGATGTGTCACCAGCTACAAATTGTGCTGCGCCTTGGAGTCTGAGTCACACACAAAATACCACATGATGGCAACTGTTGTCAAACATCTTCAGCACAGACTCTGGGTGGAACTTAATGCAAGACTGTATTCTGGAGTCACCCCGCAAGACCAGAGCCCTTCAGGAACTCAAGCAAAGCGGCAAACCCCCCCCCCCCCCAACTATTTTCTTAAAAAGGTTGCTTTTTTAATTAAAGCTTACCATCAAACTCCAGCCCCTGTCTAACAATTCAGACATAAGTTCTTTTTTTATTGATTTGTTTTCACCTCCCTCACATCATCTATTCTTACACACCTTTATGAAAAATGTTATTTCAGATATTTTTAAAGTGTGTGTAGGGGGGAAAAGCCAGACCCAACCCCCTGTTAGCAGCTTTGTGGCTGTCAAACTCAGCCAGAGGATTGTCAGCTCCCTCTCGTGGGTAGCAGAGCGCTGAACACAGCCTGCTGGTGTTTCCAAGGCAGCTGCATCTCCTGTGTCAGGACTAATTTATTGTGCAGTGGTTCATTTTTTTGTGTGACAGTATCCACAAAGCGGGGGAAGATACTTGTGAGCGCACGTGTTTGTGCTGACTTGCATGTGCATATACACAATTACATCCACTGCAGGAAAAGCAAGCAAAACTGAGTCATAGAATCATAGAATAAATTGGGTTGGAAAAGACCTCAGAGATCATCAAGTCCAACCCTTGGTCCAACTCCAGTCAGTTTACTAGATCATGGCACTCAGTGCCATGTCCAATCTCAGTTAAAAAACCTCCAGGGACGGTGAATCCACCCCCTCTCTGGGCAGGCCATTCCAATGCCTGATTACTCTCTCTGGAAAGAATTTTTT
This sequence comes from Grallaria varia, assembly GCA_013396735.1. NCBI lineage: Eukaryota > Metazoa > Chordata > Aves > Passeriformes > Formicariidae > Grallaria > Grallaria varia. Next base: position 472,762 of record VWZG01002444.1, on the reverse strand, counting down.
TCTAATATCCAACTTAAATTTCCCCTGGCACAGCTTAAGCCCGTGTCCCCTTGTCCTATTGCTGAGTGCCTGGGAGAAGAGACCAACCCCCACCTGGCTATAACCTCCCTTCAGGTAGTTGTAGAGAGTGAGGAGGTCACCTCTAAGCCTCCTCTTCTCCAGACTAAACACCCCCAGCTCCCTCAGCCTCTCCCCATAGGACTTGTGTTCTAGTCCCTTCACCAGCCTCATTGCTCTTCTCTGGACCCGCTCCAGCACCTGGAGTCTTTGGCTCAAAAATCAGACTCTTCCACCCTTCTGGCTTTGGGTAGATCACTGTCTGCTTGGTTTTCAAATTCATCTCCAGGATGGTGCTGAAGCCTTCATCAGCGTCATTGGGTGCTGCAGGGACACCCCAGCCCTTGGGGTGCCCTCGCCCAGGTTGGTCTGGCAGGACAGGTGGACGTGCCCTGTGTCCTACAGTGTCAGAGCAGGAGTGTTGTGGGGACATTCAGCTGTCAGTGTCGCCCTGACAACTGTGACTGTGGCATCCAACGCGCAGTGTTATCCCCAAACTCTTGGCAATGACTGTTGTGCTTGGAAACGACGCTTTGCCTCTGAGTATTTGTTACGTGCTGCCAAAAGGATGGTGGTCAGCAGGTCATCTCTTTTTGGGCCTTCTGGTGGTGGTTGGAGGTCAAGATGTAGCCTCCAAGGCCCTAGCTGGTCATTCAAATTAGCTAATAATATAAGATACATTTTGTTTTATTTGGAGCTGATAAATCACTTAGAAGTCTAGATGTCAGTATAGAAAATGTTGTTCTAGGATGATTTTTCCACACAAACAGTGGATTTTATCACCTTTTAGGTGATTTTAATGGAAATGGCTGTCAATATCACAATTCCTACAGCTTCCCAAAACCTAAGAGCACTTTTTGTGTTGGGAGTTTAGAACTAAGCAGTGAGTTCAAGCATGAGGAGGATGGAGCCTAAAAATTCCCTATCACCACATATTAGATAAAATTAATCAGAGCTCACAATCAAGACTCCCAAGAGTTATAACTCCTAAAATATTGACATAAAATAGAGCTTTGTAGACTGAACTTTACCATAGATGCCCTGATTTTTCTTCCTCCTCAGATAAGGTGGTCAATTTGGGGTAAGATCTGAAGAGCTGCAGAGACCCTCTTGAGTAAATGCTCTGAACTTCTAATGACATGAGAGGAAATTAGGAGACACAGCAGGGTGCCTGACGTGCAAAAGACTTTTCATGAGAAGGCCTAGGTAAAGAAATGGAAAATGGTCTTTTGGGAATCACTGTCAAACATAAAGGAGCTTCAGGGTCCATAGCCCTTCCTCATTGTAATGTGAATTTATACCCAAAGCCTGTGCCTGTACCTGGTGCCAGCTCTTAAGCAAGGCAAGGAATGTGGTGCAATGCTAATGACATACTTCTACTGAAGCAAAACTTAGACATAATGTTTCCCTGACAGGTCTCCGTGACTATCAAACCCCTTTTCCTACTGTCAGAAGTAATGGCCTTATCTAGACTGGGAGCTATTAACACAACATTACTGCACTGCCATTCACAGAGCCCAAGGGAGGATTTTTGGATTTTTTTTGATTTTTCCTTAAATTGCAATCCATCAGGCGTGAATGAAGATCTTTATCGGCTGAAAGATAACAGCTGATGTCTTCCCTCCTGCTTTCAGACGGGGAAAGTAATATCTTACATAATGGAACAAGGGAGCTGTAGTAGCTCCGGTGAGAACGGAGGGAGAAGGGAGTAGTTTGTGTTTCAGGTGTAAGTGTTGAGCTATTATGTTTCAGGGAATAATGATGTCCTACGCTGTAAGACAGAGTAGAAAGAGGTTTTTTATTCTGCCCTCAGGGGCACGGAGGGGCTGTAATCACATTCCCATTGTGTGTGGGACCAGGGGATGCAGAAGCCACAATCCTCTTTCCTGTTTCAATTTATCTACCAGAAGGGGAAAAGTTAACACTCTGATCCTCAAGACAAGCCTTTTCGAACGTGGTATTTGTTTTGGCTGGGAGAAGTAGCCCCAGTTAACCAAAATGACAGAGTTATTAGAGAGCCGCAGGAATGGAGTGGGCAGGGCATGTCTTACTTCAGTCAAGGCTGGCCTTTTTATACCCACCTCCTGTAGTGGTTATGGAGTTGTCTTTAATAATTTGTGTTCCTTGAGTGAGTGAGGCTTTGGGAATTCACTGGAAGAGCTGCTGTCTGTGGTACTGGTACCATTTGGCTCCCCATATCCCTAGCTTAGCAGACAGTCCTACAGCCCTGATGCCGAATTTATAATTTTTTTTAACAGTGATGGGGAAGCTGAAAGAAGTGTAGATTTGGACAACTCAACACCAAGGGCCCTGCTGTGGTCATGGCATGTGGGAAGGCTTCAGGGTAGCTCAGGTGTTCTAGAAACGTCAGCACAGCAGGCCAGGGGATGAGGGAGCTCACAGTCTGCATACTCAGCTCCCTAAGGAGGCTTTGGTGCCGTTCCTGGGCTGGCTGCTGCCATTGCTGCCTGGCTAAGGAAGGCAAGTCAGCAGCAGCACGGTGGGTGCACACAGCTGGCGTCAGGAAAGTCTCACACGGCTCACACTGGTGAAGGAGAGCAGTGTGAGCAATCTGGGTTATCAGAAAGGACTGTAGTATTATTTTGATTACACTTTTCTGCCTTTCTACTCCGAATATTCTTCTCCACGGACACCCCCTTCAAACAGTACCTCAGCCTTGGCCATACTGACTACCATCAATGGTCCACTTTGGCCTCCAATCGGGAGGCATGGAGACACACCATCCATAATGCTGCTGATTCCTTTGAGAATGCACGCAGAATTAGTCTGGAGGAGAAAAGACAACGCGGAAAGAACCTGCCTCGCCAACACCCCCTTTCTGCTGTGCCTTTTGCAACCGGACTTGCCCATCTTGCATCAGCCTCTTTAGCCATCAGCGCGCTTGCAGCAAGCGTGGGGAGAGCCCTTCCCAAATCTTCGTTCACGAAGCCAAGCCATGATGATGATGACTCCGAATATTGCCAGATGGCCAAAATGCAAGAAATCACTGCTGGAGCACCACTCATGGGTTCACACTCCAAGGTCAAGTTGCATCTGTGCAACTACTAAAAGATTTTTTAAAATATTTCTTGCCCTGCCTCTGGTACCTCTAGTGAATTCTTTCACTGAACAGATATCAAAGAAAAGGTTGTGGTTTTCCTCACAAAGGAAGTGACATAAGAACAAGAATTTGTTCTGCTCTCCCCACATGATGAAAGGCTGAAGTCAGGTTAGTGCAGTACTTCAAAACAGAAAGCTTTCTTTTTGTTTTCCGAAGCACTTTACAATTAAACTTTGATGTCATAAACCTGTAAAATTATCTTCACCTGTAATTTGAGACCCTTGTTCACCCACCTTCTTCACTTACTGGAATGAGGCACAGTTAAATACCTTTCTGAACTGGAACACCAAAACGTGTTTCTCTGAAAGTGAGAGAGTGAACAAGTTCAAGGTCACCATATGGGTGGGCACGGCTGTATCCTGCTTTGCAAGCTTTGGGCTTTCATCCATCTTTAACAAAGACCTCACAAAAACTTCTTTGGATGCTGAGAATGACCTGAAGTGGATGTGGGAGAAATGTGCAGCAGAAGAGAACTTTCCTTCAGGGGGCTGTGGATGCTGCATTCTCATTGCTATTTTCTGTCACAGTAGATTTAGATTAGATATTAGGAGGAAATTGTTTCCTGTGAGGATGGTGATGCACTGGCACAAGTTGCCCAGAGAAGTTGTGGCTGCCCCTTCCTTGGAGGTGTTCAAGGCCAGGTTGGGGTAGTAGAAGGTCTTCCTGTCCATGGCAGGGGGTTGGAACGAGATGAGCTTTAATGTCCCCTCCAACTCAAACAATTCTAAAATTCTGTGATTCTCTTGTACTCCAGGGGGCCGTTTTCCATCACAGTATCCTCAGATTATTGAGTGAAAAGGGGTTGCATCCAGGATGGCCTTTTCAGGATGGCTGCTCAGACAATCACCTTGGGGAAGGTGATGCCTTTTAACCATTTAGCACATAAGTAAATGAGCAACGCCTGGAATGTTGATGGCAGCGAGTGTTGTGTCCTTCAGCTGTCTCTATTCTCTGTGCCTGCTGTGTTGCTCTCACGTGTATTATAGTCTAAATGGAGTGTTTAAAAAAAAATCTATTTACATTTAAAAATCCATCACCTTGACACTTTGGCAGATGGTTTTGGAGGCTGCCTTTTATACTGTGTTTCTTAAAACTTGTCAGATGCTGCTTCTTCAGTTTCAACCCTTCCCACCCCTCCTTTCATCCCCCATTCACTATCAGTAACGTTGTAGCTGAATTGCCAGACATATAATTCCTATTTTCCATTAAGGTTGCCATGTTACCAAATAAGTGCAAGTTTTAAGGAGGAACATGAATTTAATTCCTGAATACCAGTGAGACAGATGTTTCTATTATGAGGAATTAGCACTTGGGGCTTCCTTTCTTTTAAAACAAATAGCGGTGTTGCTGGCATTCTGCTGTAATTAATGAGTATCTGCTTGCTCTGTACATTCTTTATGCTGAAAGTTTTACACGTTGGGGACTGTGTCATTTTTCTATTTTGGAGCATTGTTTAATAGAGCAGTTGGCTTGCCAATAACTGCTTGTAATTTCTTAAATAAATAAATTAAATTAATTTCTTAAGTAAATTCTCTGCAGTTCCAAACGGGGCAAAAATTGTGAATCCAAAGCATGAGATGATCTAAGGTCTGTGTCGCTGGAGGAGTCTGCAGAGCTTTTCAGCTGACAGATATAGTCATCTGCTCCAGGGCAGCTGAGTCCTTTGCCTGCTCCTTTGGCTGTGCTGATGGCACCTCTGCCCGGTCTGTAAAGGCAGCCTGAGCTCTTGGTTCTCACACAGACACCTACACTGCACACCTAAATTAGGTGTCTTGGTACAAGAGCTGAATTCTCCCCTCATGGAATTACTTGGCTCCTTCAGTGGAGGGTTTGTGCAGTGCAGCAGAGTGCTGAGACAACCACGCAGGGCTGGTGGAGGTGGCAAGGGATGTCCTGGAGACCAGCTGGGCAGCATATGAGAGCATCTCAAGTGACACAAATGGTGGTTTGGCAGTGGAATAGAGCGCCAGGTGTCTACTGTCAGTGGGAAAAATTACCCTCTGAAGATGCCTCTCTCTGCTGCGCATGACCAGTCTAGATGGCCAGCTTGGATTAGATTTCCAGCTTTTAGCTGCTGAAATGAATCTCACTTCAGGAAAAACTAGAGTACTAATGGCTCAAATGTGATTTGTACTGGCGTTGTAGAGACACTTAGCAGCCCAGCCAAGACAGCTCCTTTTTCCTGGGGGGCCCCCACAAATAAAAATTGAGTGTTTTCTTTATCTAAACAAAAGCTGTAATAAATTTTTATATGTATTTGCACACTCAAGAAACCACTCAGGAACCACTGCAGTCTTCATCCTAGAGATTCAGATCTGAAACACAGAGGCATGAAGTTATTTGCCTTAGGGTGACAGACATTTGCCCAGAGTGACTTCTTTTGGACAGGAGAAAGAATTTCACCTGGCTTTCCTGTCCTTAGTTCTATGTCCTAATCACAAAAATGTGTTTTCTTTCCTTCAAACAGCAGAGTTCTTAAAGCAAAATCTATATTTAATTCTTGTCTGAGTAAATGTATACTCTCTACAAATGATACTGAACTACCCATGTTAAGCTTCTAAAAATAGATGGTTAACAACAGAGACTTTTCCTTTAATGGCATTATATGTAACATGGAAGATGCAAAATTGTGCAGAAGTTGCATGTATTTGAGGCTGGATATCAATCAAATGGTTTAGATTTAATGAAAAAGAGTCTGACCACGCAGAGATGTGCAGTGCCATAACAATTCATGATAGACAGATTCTAAGCAGTAACTAACCTCAAAGAACACACCCTGAACATCTTTCGTGATGGCTCTGGCAGGATGCTGTGTGCAGAGCAACCACAGCCTTTTGGACAGTATGTGCAAAAGAGGCCTTGAAAGAGTGTTGGATTAATATCTGTTTATTGCAGGAGATCATCAGGCTCTGTTTCTTGAGGCTCTTATGAATTTTATGGTGCTTTTCCTTTTAATTCAAGTGAATTTCTTGTAATATTCCAAGGCATCGTAACACCTATCACTTCAATGCTACGAGCTCTTCTCTGCTTGTCTCTGAGTAAGAAAGTTAAAAGCTTGTGAGCTCATGGAGTTTTCTGTCAAAGGGCACAGGCTTACCATGATACTTCAAAGGATTTTTTAGTCCTTCTGCATAAGCTGGTATTTAGGCACAGAAACACATTGGGAAGATGTCTGCAATAATTGAAACTACCTGGATAAGACCAGAAGTTTTATCCAAGTCTGGAATTGACTGTAACAGGCTTTAACCCTAATTATTTGTGAACTCTGGTGTTAGACTGGAGGTTTACAAAAGCCGGTATCAGAAGACATTGACTATGGTCAGACTGGGTTTTTTTTTTTTGCCCTAGGACTCTCAAGAGAGTGATTTCCCCAATACTATTTGTGGTTCTGTCAATGATAGGATTGATAGCTGTGTTATATTTGCGTGTGTGGGCAGCCCAAAGCTACCCTGTCCTGCCAAAATGCATTGCAAATGCATTCTTACTGAGTTCCTTGTTATCACCTCTGTCTCCCCTCCCTTGGTTTCTTTCCTGCTTTCTCCTTCTACTGCTATAATTTTAAAAATTGCACAGAATTGCCTCATTTCTCCAAATAACCAAGCATGGCAAGAAAACTTTGCTTTGAGAAGATATAATGTTCTCTAGCTCAAAAGCCCCTAATGTGCCCTATTTTTAAAATACTGGCATGGATTGCTAAAGGGATCTTTCAATACATCCTGGCATGCAGTGGATGCTTAACGCTCATTTCCTTTCATGAATCCAAGTATCAAACCCAGACGATGAAAGTTTAATCCTTTGGCACAGGTACTGTGCATTGCAACTTTCAACACAATGGAGCCCATTTTCTAGGGAGAAGAGGCAGGGGAAAATGCCTTGCACAGGATTTCAGTGCAGGATCTTGGGTTAGTAAAGGTGCAGTTTTGGCACATAAAGTTCCATCTCCAAGGTACATATTTAGCAGGCCAAGGCATTGCTTAGCAAAAGAACTATAGTGCCTTAAAGCCATCTGCACAATTTCTTAAAGCTTCACTTCCCTGATGGATAACAGATGGAGGAGGAAATTTGTAAGTAAAAGATTAGAGTAACTCTGTTTATAAACAGGAGTACTAATCACTCTGCCTTTGCCCTGGAGACCAAATTTAATCCTGGGGTTTAACTTAATGCAACTGTCTTGTTTCTGCTGCCAACTGAGAACATTCAAATACTGCCATGATAAGAAATACTTTGGGATGATGCAAAGCTAAACACGGCTTGGCAATTGATGACCCCGCATTTAATCAATGATCACCCTCAACATAACATGGTGAAATAATGGACTGGGTAATTTGTGCCTTTAACATTTGTCATCTCCCGGTGTTTAAATCTATTTGGCCAGCCGTTCTCTGCCTCATTTGTGTTGTGTGAGCAGCACCTGCACTTTGTACCCTCACCTGATGGTTGTATTCAACACCCACTGAAATGAAAGGTGAGACGGTGCCTCTGAACGTGTTGTTTCAGTACCCGCAGGGGCCACAAGAGAGCCAGAGAGGGGCTTTTGATGAGGTCACGTAGTGTTAAGACAAGGGTGAATGGCTTTAAACTGAAAGAGGGTAGATTTAGATTAGAAATTGGGAAGAAATTCTTTGCTGTGAGAGTAGTGAGGCCCTGGAACAGCAGCTGTGGAAGCCCTGTCTTTGGGAGTGTTCAAGGCCAGGTTGGATGAGGAGCAACCTGGTGTAGTGGAAGGTGTCCCTGCCCGTGGAAGGGGATTGGAACTGGATGATCTTTTAGGTCCCTTCCAACCCAAACCATTCTATGAGTCTATGAATGAGGCACAGGGCAGTAGATTTGCTGCAGGAGAGGTCTTCATATCTTCTCACCCTTTGGGAGGAACCTCTGTGAGCTGCGTAGGGGTTGTGTGCCCATGTATGTTGAACCAGGGGTCTCTGGCCTCGTGGGCCATCTCTGACAGCAGTCCTAGCCGAGAGCTGCAGTGGAACAGCTCATGTCCCAGCACACAGCAGGGTGTGTAAGGCTCAGCTAAGCTTTATGTCCTGCTCACCTACATTTTCAGTCAGCTTAAGTTATTGGGTAGCGGATTTTCCACTCTCTGTTTTCTATTTTTATACCTCATTTTTCCTGTGTGCTGTGTTCTGGAGCGTTGGTTAAAAGAACAGAGACAGCGCAATTAAACCTATGATGAATATTGATTTTTCAATTTGCTGCTTGAAGTGGAAATTAAAAAGGAAAATTGTGCCAGTCTGACCTGAAATGAAAACATATTAATTTTCTCATGGAAAAGAAACCAACCGCTGTGCCTACAGCACCCCTGCTAAAACAAAGTACCTCCAGCCTAAACAGAAGTACTCCATTCAGAAGGGAATTTTTTATGGGTTGCAATTGCCTGTTTGGGCAATTGGTGAGACACACATTGAGCAAACCTGAGCCTTTCTGTGCTCCCTAGAAATAGTGTTCCTCCTCAACTGATCAAAAGAAAAGAAATGTGTGCAATCTCTGGTTATTCTGTGTATGAATAATAATGTGCTGACTTTTTGATTGTTTGGTTTTTTTGGGGGGTTGTTTCTGTTTTTGTTTTTTGTTGTTGTTGTTCTTTGGTTGGTTTATTGGAGAAACAAGCATTTAGGGACCGTCCAGGACTGTGTGAAAATGTGGCCATTTAAGTCTTTTGTCTGGAACCATAGAAACAGAGTTCTCTGTGTCATGAAAATTGCTGTCCCAGGACAGGACGTGACAGAGGGACAGGCTGCAATGTGAACATGCGCTTTTACAATTGAAATAACAAGGTTTACACATTTGGAGAAAAAACTCACCCAGAAGTGTCAGCAAGACCATTAATCCTATTTGACTATTAAAAATTCAACTCCAAGACACAAACTCATGGGAAATCACATACCAGTAGTTGTGTTGCTCATGGAATGTGCTACTTTAAATAAGATTTGGAACAAATTATTATTTGCCTGATTCTTGAATATTGGCAACACTTGACAGAAGGAGAATGGTTCATTTGTTACACCATCCCCTGGTGAAAACAAACCTTTAAACCTTTACCTTTTTGTTTAAGTGACAGTTTCAGAATAGACTGGACTGTCTGTGAAACTGAAGGCAAGGGAAACCATTAAATCTCCATGTTGCAAAGCCACAGTACAATCTAGGTTAGAGGTCTGCATGAAGCAAAGGAGATGTGTTCCTCCTTGTAAGCAGGAAATTAATGAGCAAGCCTTGAGACCTTTTTTCTCTAGAAAAATGATACTATTTTACTAGCTAATATATTAATTTATCTCATTGCTAAGGATCTCAAATGTCTCTATCATGTAAGTTTTCACATCCAGTGAAGGCAACCTTTGAGGTTTTTCTTTTTTTGGGATAATGGAAATGTATATAAATATCTGACTAAAATATTTCCTTTCTAGACTTGGTAAAAAAAAAAAAAAGGAAAAAAAAATCCCACAAAACCCAAGTATGTCTTTGATAATCATGTTTATACAGAGTTTGAACAGTAGTAGTTTTGTAAGAGAGATTTTCTTTTTCTGGACTTCTTCTGTCTTGCACATTTTCTCGTTTTATGAAGTGTGTTTCTTTTAGACATCCTGGCTTCATAAAAGTGGCTTATTTAGAACAGACCTGGCCATCTGGGACTGCTTTGCTATAGGCTAAGCTTAACTTATTAAGTATTGTTGTCCAAAGACAAACAAAGAGGCTACTAATGCATTTTTGGCCTATTCTGTGTATTACATATTCTCTGAGTAGTGAAAAATTTAAAAAGAACTCCCAAAAAAACAGAGGGAAGGAAGGAAGGAAATAAAATTGGAATGAGTTGTCTGGAATTTGCTCGCTTTAGGATAAGTTAAATTCAGTCTGTGGAGGTGTTCAGCTTCACTTGCCTGCTGAGGGGGTAAAAGGGAAAGTGGGAAGAATTGTATTTTCAAGTGTCTGCTGAAAACTCACCCCAAATTGTCTTGCCTGTGAATACAGAAGGGGTGAGATAGCACATCTGCTGAGGCATGTTTGACTTCAGAAATACTTCCTGGCATCTGGAGCAGTAATGGCTGTTTAAGGGAAGTTGTGATGAAACTGCAATGTCAGTTGTCTTCTCAAACACAAGACAAATTCCCTTCAGTGCTGCTGCATTTGGATGCCATGGAAAAGGGATTGCTACTGGAGCTTAAGCAGCACTTTCCTGGGTATTAGTGTAATTCCTGGGGAGCTGGGTGTTAATAATGAGAAGGAGTTTCTTACTGCTTCAGGTTGCTTTCCTTCACCTTGTCCTCTCCGTGAGATCAATCACAGACCTTTAAACCCCAAAAGCCCCAGGAAGAACCCATGTGATTTTTCCTAGAGGTCCTGGGCAGTCACTACAGACCCTGTTGACAGAGCCAGAGAAAAAGCTGGGGACTGATCACGTATTCCCCACTTCTTTGCAGGATAATAGTTGTACCCATCTTTCTTAAGGTGCAGGGACTATTTTAGACATTATTGTCATCTAGAAACACAGTTATTTCAAGGTAGGAAAGAATAAACCAGGAGGTATCTTGCAGTCCAGCGTCTAACCCCTGGAGACAGGGAGCACCCAGGGCTCTGGAAGCACCCAGGGCTCTGGAAGCAAGGGTTACACATCATAAAATCACAGAATCATAGAACTGTTCAGGTTGAGAAAGACTTTCAAGATCATCAACTCCAAGTGTTAACTCAGAACTTCCAAGGCCACCCCTAAGCCATGTCCCCAAGTGCCACATCTGCACATCTTTTAAATACCTCCAGGGATGGTGACTCCTCCGCAGCCCTGGGTAGCCTATTGATAATCCTTTCAGTGAAGAAGTTTCTCGTAATACTCAACCTAAACTTCCCCTGGTGCAACCTGGGGCCTTTTCATCTTGTGCCACCACTTGTTACTTCAGAGAAGAGAATGCCCCCACCTGGCTACAACTTCCTGTCAGGTTGTTGTAGAGAGCGAGAAGGTCCCCCCTGAGCCTCCTTTTCTCCAGGCTAAACACCCCCAACTCCTTCAGCAGCTCCCCATCAGACTTTTGCTCCAGACCCTTCCCCAGCTCCATTGCCCTTCTCTGGACCTGCTTCAGCATCTCGATGTCCTTCTTGCCCTGAGTGGCCCAAAACTGAGCACAGGATTCAAGGTGTAAATTCGAGGTAAAGAAATCTACTTATTGCAAGAGGTTTTTTTTCTTCCTCTGCTTAGATTGAACCCAGGAGGTTTTAGAGCTTTTTGTTTGTTTGTTTGTTTGTGTTTTTTTGTTTTTTTTTGGTTTTTTACTAACAAAACGGCCTAAGTATATCTTGTTCAGAAAATCAACCCACCTTATTAATCTCTTTACTTTATAACTGACTTCTGGCTTCTGATGTACTAGAATCAATTATGACTGACACTAGTGCCATGGGGGCCATTGGAGAAGTGTAAAGTTTTATGTATCTGCATTCAGGCACTGTGTAGATCCTCTGGTGTCAGAACCCAGTTTGATCTGAAATATATTTTTCCCTGACTCTTACCGGGATCTCAGATATAAAATTCCTTAGTTTCTAGTGGGACCTCCATACTTGCTGCTCTCCCACATTCCCTGGAATAGTTTCCCAGCTGTTCGGAAACAAGGTACCATTTCCTGCAAAACTGACCTTGGTGAAAAATATTTTTTGAGAAAAATTAAATGCTTATCCCTGATGAACCTCCCTGGTGTGGACCTTTGTTTCCTTCAGGAAGTGGCAGGATTCTGGAAGGAAAGTATCTGCTGTCGGTGTGTGGTTGCAGCTTAACATTCTATGGCTGAAACAAAACACCGAGGGAAGATTTCTTTCTGCTGTCTCGTTGGGGAGGAAGAGTTTTTGAGAAAGCTAAAGACAATACTGAGATTAGGCTGCTGTTGTTTCAGCTCAGTGGCAGGCGCTGAAGCTTTGGCTGAAAGCCCATCGACAGGACCAGATGTTTTAGTCTTGAACTTCCTTTGCAATGGGAAATAATGAAAACTGAGCCTTGTAAGTGAAACGGGTCTTTGCTGATTTAATTCGTTTGTCGTGTCATTGTGATTCGTATCGTCGGAAATTCCCTCTGCCAGGGGTTCAGACCAGCAAAACAGGAGCTTGTGAGGGAGCTGCTAATGGGGTTTCCCAGGTACCTTGTAATCTTTTTTCCGCTTCTCAGACGTCACCTTTAGTAGCTCCCGCCCTGAGAAACTTCTGGAAATCTATCAGTTTTCCAAAGGTGGTTCTTTTCTGCAAGTTCATTTGCTGTGATGTGTGAGACACAATCCTTTCCCTTCTGTAAACCAGTTTATTAAAAGCTCATGGGGAACTGGAATTCAAAACACAATGCTTGGAGAAGATGATGGCCTTCCCAGAGTTCTGCCCTGGGTGTGATGTGGAGCATCACTGTGCTACCTGGGTGACCTGGGTCATAATTCTCACCTTTTAGCTCTGATTTATCCCACCTGACCTACCGGAGCATCCTCCGTGTACAGTGCAGAGCAAGATGCCTCCAGGTGTGAGTTAGACATTTTTGTGGGGAAAACCTCTTTTGGAAGTGTCTGTCTCTGCGTTGGCTTTGTAGGGAGTATGGGCAGCTCTAAGTGTATCCACAAAGTGGGATGAACTCGGGGCCGACTGTTCTCAATGAAATGCAAGCATTCTTTTTTTCCCCCCTGTTCTTCCCTGCACCTGAATATAAACATCTTCCTTCCTCTGGTAGTCTGTGCTCTCACACACTTGATTTTTTCATTAAGGGACCTCAAGTATGAGAAGTTGTGCAGTAGGTTTAAGCATCTTTCTTTTCATGCAAAAGAGGCAGACCAGCATAGAATCATAGAATTGATTGGGTTGGAAAAGACCTCAGAGATCATCAAGTCCAACCCTTGGTCCAACTCCAGTCAGTTTACTAGATCATGGCACTCAGTGCCACGTCCAATCTCAGTTTAAAAACCTCCAGGGACGGTGAATCCACCCCCTCACTGGGCAGGCCATTCCAATGCCTGATAACTCTAAGCCTAAGGTGGTTGGGAACAGAGTTGGCATTGCAAAAAGCCCTGTATTTTTTCCTCAGAGCAACGCTTGTAATTTGTCATGGCTCACTGAGCTTTGTGGAAACTCCAATTGGAAGGAGCCCTCGTGACCACCTGGTTTGATATCTCTGCCCTCAGTTTTGCCCAATGGCTTCTTCTGCACAGAAATGTTTCCCTCCTGGGAAACATCAACAATGCTGCTTCCAGAACCTCGGTCCCACCAGCCCGCAGCTCTCTGCGATCAGTGGTGATGATGCTCTCCACAAACCCATAAAATTCTGTACAAATGCCTTGTGCGTCCTGGAGCAACAGCAGCAAAAGCACCAGAGAGAGGGCCATTGTGACTAACTGAAAGGTCACATAAAAGGAACAGGTGACAGAAACTTCATACTTTGCAGCAGGCAAGGAAACTTCCTTTTAAAAAATCAACATTGAAACAATATGAAATACATATATATTGTTTTACCCCTGAGAAAGACTACCTTTCGGGTTTTTTTGCTATAGTTGTTTTAATGACCCATATGCAGTTTTACATCTACCTCGCTATGTATTGAAACCAAGTTTTAACTGAGTTTAAACTGCAATATCTTGATTAGAATGCTGGGCTTTCATAGGTTGTACTATTGTAACAGAATAAATAATTGCAGCACCTCGCTCCTATTAAACGTAGTTGGAAACACGTATCTACTTCATGAAGTCAAAAATATGCTTAAAAAAAAAAAAAGCCTCAGAATATCCAAATTGCTAAAATCTTGAGATAGAGGCAATAAAACGTAACGGATTTGAAAGATGGGAATGGCTGTAAATGAAAACCAGAGAAGAGGGCCTACAGTAGCAGTGTATGAGCATCCCCAAAGCCCAGCTCTGGCAGATGTTAACCAGGAAAATGTAACAGCCTGTCTCTTGTGATCCTAAGCCTGGGAGCTCAGGTGAGTTATTGGAAGGTATGTTCTGATTAGGGTCTGTTCTGTGGCAGATATGAAGAATGAGATTTTTAGCAGTCCTTTAGCTCTCTCCCCTGTAAACCTTCAGCTGTATTCAGTAGCTGCAGAGTTCAGTGGAGACTGTCTGAACACATTTGGTCACAGCAGATATTTTTTTAAGGAGAGGATGCTAAAGACAAACACAGTTGTTGAGGCTTTGGAGTTCCCCTGTTCTACACATAACAGGGGGTCAGGTTCACATAAATACAGCAAATAGTCCTTAGGGTAAAAGGAAGGATGCAAGTTCTTCCATCAACTGTGTTTACAGAAATGTGTAAAATATGTGTGATGGTTACATTACTCTTTAAATTTGCTTGCTTTTCTAAACACTTTTTTCTGCTTGGAATTTGCTTGTGAGACATCCTGATCCTCTGTGGTGTCCCATTAAGTCCAATGAGAAGTAACATGGTTGAAGAGGGCTTTTCTCCTGGATGTGAACACAGAGGACGTTAAAAGGAAGAAATTTTGTTGGGTAAATGTTATCATGTTGTGTCCTGCACTGCAGGCACTATCATAATAAAAATTCAATTATAATAAAGAGTGGCACAGAGCTTGGTAATCAGCATTACCAACTTCCCAGGATATTTTGGGGAAGGAGTGTGGAGAGCATAGATTGAGCAGCCTTGCAGTTACATATATTAAGGGAAAAAGGAGCCATATTCATTTCTCTTCTGCACTTTGTCATGACAGGGCCATTATATTTCACTGAGTAATTTTTACACACAGGCAAGTGTCTTGTTTCTGTGAAGACTGCAACATCTGGGGGATTCTTCGGGAGGTGGGAACCCACCACTTCCTTTGGCAGTTCATTTCCTCACTCACCCACTCTGTTAGATAATTGTGACATATTTCTTGTTGGGATGTCTTCGTCTTTAATTTTCAGCCATTCTGTGCTATGTTAGAAATCCTTTTGATATCTGATATATGCTGCCTTTAAATCAAAAATATAGTCTTTTTGAGACTGAAATCATATCCCCCACTGATCTTTTTGAGGACTTCAGAAGAGTGAATGCCTGACATTTCTCTGTAAGGCACATTTTCCCTGCCCTCCAACCATCAAGACTTGTGTGTATCTCTGTGTTCTGAATTCTTGTGAATGTGATATTGAAAACATGTGCCCAAGATTTGGTATCACATCTTGTACAATAATGTGTCTCTGTGTGCACAGACCTGTACTTGCATATGTAGAAGAATCGTAAGCTGACACAATTTATGTTAAGGACATGAAGACAAAAGGAACGTATTTGTTCCTATTGTACATTAATTCTTTAGTCTTAGAAGGCATTTTTTCTTTCATCTAAATCTAGTAGTACTAGATAAGAAGGCATCATGTACTCTTTGTTGTTAAAGAAATAAAGAAAAGAAGACTTTGTCACATTCTTTTTCCTGCAACAGTTTAGATATTTCATGACTTGCATCTTTCCACTCTTCTTCTTCCTCCCAAGAAATTTGCTTAAATGATGTTTTGGCAGCTTGTGGTATAATCAAAAGTTTTATTTGAATGGCTGACAAACAGTTGGGAGAAAATGTGCCACTGTTAAGTATTTTATATGGTAATGTTTTCCTGAAGGGCTGAGCACCTGCCTGTTGGAGTCCTCTGTGATTCCCAGGAGAAGGCCACAGAAGCAGGAGTCAGACTGCTGATTAAGCAACATTTAAATAACAGAAATAAAATCCTCACATTTTCGCATTGCATTTCAAAGAAATAAAGAAGGCCATAAAACTGTCCTCATCGCAGTGAGCTAACCCCATGTGTGGGAACATTATGCTGCTTCTTACACACAATATGGGTTAGAGCATTATTGAAAATTGCAAAGCCATTTACGTCCTGTCTGGAAAAAAAAAAAAAAGAAAAGCTGCATTTTTTTTCTTAATGTAATCCAAAACATTCCAAACCACAGACAAATATAATGGCAACACTGACAAGCATTTATTCACATTGTCACTGAGACATCATTGATGATTTAACTGCAGCTACAAATGATTAAATATGCCGCTGCAAATCATTTCTCAGGGCATGGTATCTCTATAATATTGCAGAGGGACAGATTGTCATGTGTAAAATCTAATCCCTAATAAGGGCATGCCAAGATGAAAGTTATTTCTTCTATACAGTGCTGTAAGAGTTGTGATTCTTCTTGGTAAACAGAGGAGCAGCAAGACTGAGTGGGGGATTTGACTTTACCTCCATTAAAAGCCTTAATTAGACAGATCCTGGATTGCTGTGTCTGTTTGTGCTACCCACATTTTAGTAAAGATATTATGAGATGGGGGAGAGGTTCAGGGAGAAAAAATAGAAGAGATTTTATTGCAGCAAATTTTTTTTTCGCAGCCAAAGAAAATAATTTGTAATGAGGGATTTATGAAGCAAGATCTTAGGTTATCAGGAGAAGACTGAAAATAAAGGTCAAGAGATGAATTAACTTCAATTTCTACGTTCTTTCACACAGAAAAGTACTGAGACCAATGGTCCTTCCCCTCTTATGGACAGAGGCATGGCCAAGTTAAAGCCAGACTTATTTTTGCAGAAGAACATCTAACCTTGGTGGAAATTTCCCATGAGAAAAGACTGATTTCTCCACTTCCTGCCATTCTTGGGAAGTGACTTAAGCCAGTGCCTGCTGGAGGACCTGCAGTGAGCAGAGACGTCGCTGGACTCGGCTGTGGGACAAGAGAGCAAATGTCCGTGTCCTATGGACGCACTGATACAACAATGTTCTAGTCTCAAAGCCCACAAAAGAAAAATGAACAGTGGACCTACTGACTCTGCATAGATGCAACCATTTCAAGCCATGAAGGTGACTCCAATGTGGTGTTCAAATCCAACTTAGGTCTATATTTGTGCCCTTTTGGGGGGAACTGCAGGTGCCTCTCAACCATTGCAAAGGAATCTAATGTTTCAACATGCCCCCCAAATAAATTTCAAGAGAACTTTTCTGAAGTGCAAGACTTAAAACATGTAATCCAGCCCTTTGTGCATTTACAGATTAACTTCATCACAGGGCAAAGGTGCTACCTTTCGTTTGTCAGCTCTTTACTGACCAAGAGCAACCCCCACAGTCACGGAATATGTCTTAATTCTCAACCTGAGGACTTCTGTGGTGGCTGGGGCAATGGAAGAGAGAAATCCACAATGACCTATTTATTCAGTAGAAGAACAGTAGTTTCTTTCTGTCAGCAACAGAAACAGAAAATCTTTGTAAGTACACACGTATACAAGGCAACTGCTTCCAACCAAACAGCTTGAATGCCAATATTTAGAGATGGGACACAGGGCTGTCTTTTATTAGTCTGTTAAATTACCAATGCAGCTCCTAAACAAGGCTGTTATTTTGGCTAGGAGACCTAAGCAGAAAAATTGGCCGCAAAATGAATACGATACTCATCTGATTTCTACATATGAATAGGGAGTAACTATAGCTCAGAAGAAAAACATCATGGAAGTGTCTGCACTTGGAAAGTGCCTATTCTAATTAAATATTCATAGTATTTTGAAAAGTGTTGGACCAGTGTCACACAAGCAGCTTTCCATGTGTCTGCCCAGAATGTTTTTAGACTTCGCAATTTCAAGCAAAGAAAGAACCCTGAAAACTAGATCCTTATTCACTTTCCCCTCTGATGGAAAAAAAGTAATAAATAAACTGAAGCAGACTTCCAAATGACAAATGAGGTCTTGTCAAGGGGACTGTAATGCCTCTTTTTCCATGTTCCAGCCTGTGATCAAGGGAAGCTTCCTGGCTTTGGAGTAATGTACAGCTCGTAGCACAGGCAACCAGCGAGAGACCAAAATGTGCAGCTGCTATGTGGGATTTTCAAATAAAAAGGATAAGGCAAGGCAGTAGGAGTGGACTGCTGACTTTGTGGTTTTTGGGTGAGAACTCAGACAGAGAGAATGATTTGTCCCAGGCGATTGTGAAAGGCTGTGACCAACCTGGGGTGCAAATACAAACCCAAGAAAGGTGTCTGCAGTGTGGGCCAGGTGGGCTTGTAGCCTTGACTCTCTGGAGGCTCCATCTTCAGCTTGAAAGTGTCATTCAGGTTTGCTGCGTAGCGCAGAGTGTGAGGGAGACACTTCCATGGGGCTGGTTATTCTTCTTCCCTCCCTTCTTATCATAGAATCATAGAATTGATTGGGTTGGAAAAGACCTCAGAGATCATCAAGTCCAACCCTTGGTCCAACTCCAGTCAGTTTACTAGATCATGGCACTCAGTGCCATGTCCAATCTCAGTTAAAAAACCTCCAGGGACGGTGAATCCACCCCCTCTCTGGGCAGGCCATTCCAATGCCTGATTACTCTCTCTGTAAAG